>APFE030392661.1:0-28754 GCA_000404065.3 Pinus taeda | reverse complement strand
CTAGTTTATTTCCATTTCTGATTGTAAGCATGTTTCAGTATTTTCCATTAATGAAATGAAGTATTATTTCCGCTGCATCTTTGTGTATATGGTTATCTCGGTAATTTGTTGCGTTCCTGTTTAAATCCGGATCATCCTCATTGTAGAAACTCTGCTTAAAGACACAATAAAAAGAGGCCACCACTGAAAGCTGGACCAGGAGAGGTAGCCCAGGAGGATTGGGTGAACTCCTTATTAAATTGTTTTTTTTTTTGTTGAATTTACTCGCTGTGTTTCTCTTACTGTTTTCCAATGCCTGTGTATTTTGCAATCTTATCGATTTGTTGCTTAAAATAACATAGGCATATCCTAGCGCATGAGTCTGTAATACCTTCATTAATTTCTTGAGGTCACCTAGGGGTGATTTCAGATCAATATTCGAAGTCTAAACTTAAGGAAATTACAATATTAATGGGTATTAATCAAAATATGGGTGAGAATGATCTAGAAGGCGGATCAAGCCATGTTTTAATCTTATCCGTTAATTAGAGACTTAATCTCGGCCGTTGAAGACTCAACATGAAAAGTATAAAATGGAGGCTTGGGGTTCATTTGGAAACACACACAGAGGGAACGAATCAATCAAGAATTCGATTCCTAGGGAAGGGTTTGCTAAGGATTTCGAATTAAGTGATCATTCTGTAGCAGGGGGCAGTGAGAATCTGGGAGGAATTTCCGGAGAATACAGATAGAGAGGCGGAGAGAGCCAACAAAGCAGAAAACCTGGTTGTGACGCAAAAGTCGGAATTTCCAGGAAGGACTGGAACAACCAGGAAAGCTGATGCAGAGGGCATAAGTTGGAACTGCTAGAACAACCGGGAACGCTGACGCAAAGGGCGAAAGTCAGAACTGCCGGGAAAGAAGCCGGAACTGCTCGGAACAGCCGGAACTGTCGGGAAAGCTGATGCAAAGGGCAGAAGAGGTGATGCGGAAATAGCCGAGGTTAGCCAGTCTTGTGCCAGATTAGCTGGAATTATGCTACGTGAAGTGAGGTAAAACTCACTCAGATTTTCTGCTAGTATTTTTCTCTGGAAAGGATTACTAGATGAGCATCCTAGGTTTGTTTTCAGATATTTCTCCTACATAATAATAAACCCTCATAACTGCTGCACCGGTTTTCTCGCATTGGGTTTTTCTGAGGACTATTGTGTCCAAAATAAGTGTGTCCTATGTATCTTGTTCTTTGCTCTGTTTTCTGTTTCATTGGATCAAATATTTAATTGGTGCAGGTTGCAAAAGTAATTTGCTCAATATTCAGAAGAATAAATTGATGAATGTAATTCAAAAATCAAGTAGGTGAAGTAGATTCAGATTTGCTGCAGTAGGGGTTCCTTCAGAGTGTAGGAATTTTCACATGGTATCAGAGCATTGATTTTGAAGTGAGGAAGAGCAGATCTAGCGCTGAGCAGTGAGGCCAAAAGTTGCACTTGGCAACAATTCGAATCCCCTTGAAGGGATTGCGCAGTCCTTGCTGAGAAGTAGAGATTCCGAGGAAATCTCTCTCTGAGAGAGTCGACAGAGTTACGATTTCCAGCTCGTGAGTTTGCAGAGGCAGAGGGAATGACGCCAAGCCTCAGCGCAGTGGTTGAAGGGCGTAGTTTCTGCCGGGGCAGAAATTTGTTGGAAAAGAACGAAGACACATAGAAGGGGAATTTTTTTCCTCAGAGAACTTTTCCGCCAAAAAGTTCGAATTTCTCACTTGCTGAGCAGCTGAGCAGTGACTAGAGGAGTTAGTTCAACAGTTGAGTGAGATGGCATCGCATGGGCTCAGGGATCAGGATAGGTTGGACGAAGCCTCCAACTATGTCATATGGAAGACCAAAATCTTAGCGGTTCTCTGTATGAAGGCTCTTCCGAACAACGGAAGATGTATTTGGAGCAGAATTTGTAGCAGACTTTAATGCAGAAAGGAGAAGGGGTGACCCTCTATCTTTAGCGTCTTCAGGACACTAGAGACCAACTTGTTGCAGTGGGGTCCACTCCTCAACCAACTGCGATGGTGAGGATAGCCCTGAATGGAGTCTCGGATGAATGGCAAGTTTTTGTCCAAAGCATATTGGGTAGAGAAAAACTACCTTCATGGGAGGAGATGTGGGCGACTTTTCAACAGGAGGAGTTAAGGAGGGACCTAGTGAAGGTCAACCTTAGTGGCAACAGTGGGAGTGGCACAAAGACGAAGGAGGAGGAGAACGCAGCTCTAGCATCGAAGGGACAACAAAAGCCGAAGCAAAAGGACATTTTGAAGGTGAAATGTTTCAGTTGTGGCGAATTGGGCCACTATGCATCCCAATGTCCTTTGAAGAAAAGGGACAAGGATGAGAAACATGATCCTATGGCTGCTTCAACAAAGTTTGACAAGGATGAGTTTGCCATGAGTGCCCACGCATCTCCAGGTGGGAGATGGGGTGATATTGCGCTGTAGTCGGGAGGACTAGATGTGGGCAGGATGCTCGAGGAGTCGATCTCTTGGCTCAATTCCTTGCTACGAGAGCCCAAGATTCAACATTAGTGAGATGGAATTAGTGTCAGGTGATGCAATGGAGTGTTTGGAGGACAGTTGCAATAGCTAGGGACGAGAGACTGATCAGTGCAGAGCAAGGTTGGTAGCAGTGCAGTTAGCACAGAGAAAAAGTCAGCGACAACGTAGAAGATTTAGAGTGTCAATGACTAGTAGCAGTCAGATTCAAACATTCATTGTATTATGCTGAAGATAGTTAAGTTCAGCTAATTTTGAATGTTTTTTAGTTGCGTCTCTCAGCAACCGAGTTGCAGTACGGATGCAGTGTTAGCAGTGGCAGTGCTAGAAGCATAGAAAATGTAGTGTTTGAGAGGCAGCTGTAGTACAGATGCAACAGTGGCAGTGGCATTGTCATGGGCAGCAGTACAGTAGAAGCAACAACACAATGTTGGTGGCAACAACAGTGTAGAAAGGAGGTGCTTTAGAAATAGAGCGACATGCAGGTGGACATTGTTGTTAGAGCACGTTCCTCGCTAAGAGGGAGTGTTAGTTTTTGGTAGCATCGGAAGTTCTCTAGCCTTGAAAATTGGTGGAGAGGCCAAGGCACATGAGTTCTAAAGAACCCAAAAACTGTTTGGTGAAATTCCACCCGGATTGTATTTTATTAAAATAATTAAGATTTTTAATGGAGTTCCTAAGTCTAAACTTAGGGAAATTAAAATATTAATGGTTATTAATCGAAATATGGTTGAGAATGATCTAGAATGTGGATCAAGTCATGTTTTAATCTTAGCCATTGATTAGAGACTTAATCTCGGTCGTTGAAGACTCAACAAGAAACGTATAAAACGGAGGCTTGGGATTCATTTGGAAACACACATGGAGAAAACAAATTGATCAAGAATTCAATTCCTAGGGCAAGGTTTGCTAAGGATTTCGAATTAAGTGATCATTCTGCAGCAGAGGGGCAGCGAGAATCTGGGAGAAGGACTTTCCGGAGAATACATACAGAGAGGCGGAGAGACCCAAAAGAGCAGAAAAGCTACCTGTCACGCAAAAGCTAGAATTGCCGGGAAAGATGATGCAGAGGGCAAAAGCCGAAACATTCGGGAAAGCTGATGCAGAGGGCAGAAGCTGGAATTGCCGAGAACAACCGAGGAAGCTGACACAGAGGGCAGAAGTCGGAATTGCTAGGAACAATCGGGAACTGCTGGAACAATCGGGAAAGCTGACTTAGAGGGCATAAGAGATGGTGCAAAAATAACTGGGGTTAGCTAGTCTTGTGTCGGATCAATGAGAATTCTGCCGGGTGAAGTGAGGTAAAACTCACTCAGATTTTATGCCAGTATTTTTCTCTGTAAAGGATTACTAGATGAGCATCCTAGATTTGTATTTAGAGATTTCTCCTCCATAATAATAAATCCTCAGAACTGCTGCACCGATTTTACCACATTAGGTTTTTCCGGGGACTATTGTGTCCAAAAATAAGTGTGTCCAATGCATCTTGTTCTTTGCTTTGTTTTCTGTTTCATGAGATCAAATATTTAATTGGTGTAAGCTGCAGAAATAATTTGCTTCAGTATTCACAAGAATAAATTGATGAATGTAATTTAAAAATCAAGTAGGTGGAGTAGATTTAGATTTGTTGCAGTAGGAGTTCCGTCAGAGTGTAGGAATTTTCACAATCTTGTGGACTCTAAAAGGGTTTGTTTGAAGAATTAGGGTTTCTGCAACTAGAAGGAAGGCCGAAATTATAGGTTCGAATTCTAGGGGATCGAGTTGGTAGAAGAGCATATATTCTGTTTTGACTTTGTTGATCTTGGATGGATATGTCTCGATCAAAGGAGGAATTCTTAAAGGATTATCTTGTACTAGATCTAGGGTTTCTGCAGTAGTTGTATGATCGAAGGTGTAGATCTAAGTTATAGGGTCAAAACTAAAGAACGAAGGTATAACTAGTAGCTAGCTGATGTAGGATTGAATCTTGCTGATCTAACCTACCTAGAATGACATCTTTGAAGGAAGCATCAAGGAATCTTGGTATCATTTATCACTCTTTGAAGTTGTTGTTGAGAGTATCCTAGAAGACATCTTTCTAGGACAACATTGAAGTCTCATTGAAGATCTTGAAAGCCTCAAAATGGTTGGAGACATCATTAGAGAAGGGAAGACTCTTGGTTAGCAAGTAAGTATCATATTGTTGTTCTATGTCTGAATCTGAAGGTCTTATGGGTTCTTTCTACAAGGAAAGCAATAAGCTCATTGGCTCAACAAATTTCCTAGCATGGAAGAAAAGGATTGACCTGACATTTACAAAACATGAAGTGATGGAATCTGTCGTCGGTGAAGTTACTGAACCTAGCAAAGACAGGACTCAAGAACTAGCAAAATACAAGAAAGGGGAAATAAGGGCACAAAGGATCATTGTTGAATCCATTAAGGATCATCTAGTTCCCTTTGTTGCTAATTTGAAGACTTCTAAGGCTATGTATGACAAGCTAGTGAATTTGTACTCTATAAGTACATTAGAACAAAAGATGTTTTTGAGAAATAAACCAAATAAAATGAAGAAGTCGAAGGATGAGGACATGGCATATTTTCTTATGAAGCTTTCTCAAATAAGAGTTAGTTGCAAGGGCTTGTGGAGACAATTTCTTATTTTGAAATGACCATATGTGTACTGAATGCTTTGCCAGCGGAATGGAGTAGTTTTGCAACAAGCATATACTCTATGAAAGACTCAACTCCTTTCGATGAGTTGTGGGCTCAATGCATCTTAAAAGAGACTATGATCAAGGCAAAGGATGATATCAAATCAAATGAGTAGTCTCAAGCCTTCATTGTGAGAACTAAGAAGCTAACGAGGGGAAAGTTTGGAGTCCAAGAAGAAGCAAGACATGTCCAAGGTTCAATGCTTTGGATACAATGAATTTGGACACTTTAAGAGGGACTGTCCAAACAAGCCAAACTACAAAATAAAGGAAAGAAGCGAAGCTCACACAACTGAAGAAATGGGAGAACCCGAGAAGCTGTGTTGGAAAATTGGAAGGCAAAAATATTTTTTCTAGTTGATAATTACTCGCGATTTCCTTAATTTATTGTTATCTTTCTTGTGTTCTTCTTTTTATCTTAGTTCATTAAGCAATTATTAAAACCTAAACACGAAGATCAAGGACACCATATGTAGGCGCACAGCCAGGGAAAAACCTCTATATAGGGGAAAACCTAGTTAAGAACTCTTCCTTCAGTAGATTCATATGACAGTGAGACAACTAAGACCTTAACTAACAAACCTTCCTCCTCCACCAAGTCAACCTTTCATTAAGATACAACAACCTTTAATAGTCTTTTCTTGCCCAACAACTTCAGCCCAACAGCAACTTAGAAATTTCGACTCAGCTTCACCAACAACTTCAGAATTTCAGCCTGCCAAGCAACTGTAGAATTTCGGCCTCCCCATCAATTGCAGAATTTTTGCCCCTCCAGCAACTTCACAGCTTCGACCTTGACGCAGTAGCTTCACAGCTTCAACCTTGATGCAACAACTTCACAACTTTGACTTTGATGCAACTTCACAACTACGATGCAGTTTCCTAGCTTCGATATAGCTTCAGAATTTTGTTGCACATGAGAGAGAGACCCAAAAACTCCGATTCTAGTTTCCTTCTTGAACTTTACACTTTTTCTACTCCTAATTACTGCAATTCGAACTTGTGTGAGATGTGCTTCCAAATGAGTCGATTTGCTCCAATATATAGTGAGTTTGTGAGGTCGATTTCCCCTATTGAGGCTGACTTGTCCTTTCTTGAGGCCGACTTGGTGGAGGAGGCCTAATTAACCTAATTTACATTAAAATAATTTTCTTTCTTGACAAATAATTCCCAAGAAGGGTTCTTTATGTTGTGACATGGACAAGGACACTTGACATTAACCCTAGAAGTCTTCAATGGAGACTTTGACCTAAAAACAATTGACCGAAGCATGAAACCCATGCTTTAAGAAGCCAATTTATTTAATAATAAAATTCCTTTTTCTTTCTTTTGACAAATACATTTCAAATATAATTATGAAGACCGACACTAGCTACATTCTTCAAAACTCCCTCTTAACTAGGGCGGTATTCATAATTACCTATATCTATGGAAGATCTCCAAAATGAACTATGAAAAGTTCTGGCACACTCAGTCCCTCGGACTGGATTCCTGACCAGGGTAATCTATCCGGGTGGGACTAAGATGGACTAAAGTTTTTAGCCAGTCTAGGTACCATCAAGCTTACTAACTAACAATCAACCTAAGGATCTAGGTGCGTATCCAAGGTCAAAGCTCCAAGACCAATGCCACACTCCCTCTTCGGGATCTAGACATCAAACACACATAGGTCGACCATATGTCGTCGCAAGCATCCACCATTAGATGCTTTAGCTCTCCCTAATGAACTAGATATATCCATCTGTCTAAGAATGCTTCTATTGAAGTTTGTAAATTTACTTAGTTTAGAAACCCTTCATGCACTTTTTCTGATTTTTTCCTACCTACTTGTTATTTTTCTTTAACAAGTTATTTACAAAGTAAATACTGAAAATAAACACCAGTGCATGCTCAACATATTACAGAATAAAAGAAACAAGAACAAACACACCACATGGCACCATTATTTTTGGACCAATGTCCCCGGAAAAACCCAATGCGGGAAAACCGGTGCAGCGATTTGAGGGTTTTCTTATTAAGCAATATCATAGTACAATCTGGGTGTTGAAACTAGCCTACCCAATAGAGAATTTCCTTAGCACCTATACCTCATAGTTTGAGAGAAATCTCCTGGCTGAAACCCTGGAAAAACCTTCCGGCAGCTCCTCAGCACAAAACTGATCTGCAACCCCAGCGTCTGCCCAAACTGGACTGTGTCAGCCCCTCTCTGTCTCATGCTGGCCCTGCGTCAGCCCCAGGAGGCCCTGCGTCAGCTCTAGGAGCCTTTGTGTCAGCTGCGCTGGCCCCTCTGGTGCTTGCGCAGCACTTGGCTGCCTTTGCGTGGCCCTGCGTGAGCCCTTGCTAGCTTTGCGTCACCCTCCTTGGATGCTGCGTTGCTCTCCCGACACAATCTCTGCCTTCTCTGTTTCTCTGTACTCAATGCCCCTCAGCTGCTCTTCCGATCACTGATTCTATCTCTCTTAGCAAACCCTGCTCTAGAGAATAGAATGACTGATCATCTGGTGTGCCTCTCCAAGTGACCCTCAAGCCTCCTCTTATACTTTTTCTGTTGACATCTCAATGGCCAAGATTAAGTCCTTAATCAACAGCTAAGATTAGATTTGGCTTGATCCATATCTTTTGGACCACTCTAACACAGATTCATATTAATACACATTAATATTTTATTTTCCCTAAGTTTAGATTTAGGGACTCCATTAAAAATATTAATTATTTTAATATCTCCTGATCTGTTTAGAATCTACCCAAACCCTTTCTGGGTATTGGAGATCTCATGTGCCCTAACCTTTCCACCAAAATTTCGTGGCTAGAGCACATCTGATGCTACCCCAAATCAACGCTCACTCTTAGCGAGGACTGTGCTCTAGCAATACTCCTCACTGAGTATTACTTTGATCATCCGACATCGGTACCTGTGCTAATGCTAGGCCTTCCTGCCTAACATCCTCTTCACTGCTGCCTTCTGTACTGGTGCCCATGGTTTTGCCACTGCCACTACCAATGCTGCATCTGTACGACAGCTCTCTCTGCATCTGTGCTGCTGCTGGTCCTTTCTCCCAGCACTGCATCCGCACTGCACCTCTTCTCATCATGCTGCCTACTGATGCACTGCAACTCAGTTATTGAGAAGTAAGTAACTGATCTCCCAATTGACCTCCTTGTTGGGCTAGAAACAACCACAGATGTTAAAGCTCTCTCTGCCGCTGACAAGTGCTCCCTCTCTTACCTCTGCGCTGCTGCAACAACTCTCTTGCATCTCGCACTGTTGCACACCTCTTTGTGCCTTCTTGCACTGGTGCAACACTCCTGTGTCTCTCGCACTGCTGCAGCCTGCTAGCTCTGCGCTGTCTCGGGGCTCCTGCATTGTAGCTCTCTCTGCTTCTCCATCCGCATCCGTCTCTACTTGACTTAGCTAGTCCTACTACTCCTCTTTGGGGCTCCTGTAGCAAAGTCTAATCCAAGAGGCTGGGTACCTCAAGGATCTTGCCCCTCAGCGCTTGTAGTCTGCTTGACTACAGCTCGATGTCTCCCCACTTCTTCTCAAGTGGCGCGTGTGCACTCATGGCACAGTGATTGTTTGTCAAAACTTCCTTCTCTGCCCGTGCTGGCGCTGCCTTAGTCTCGGAAGACTCTCCCTTACTCTTCTTGCTTGGGCACTGGGTTGCATAATGACCCATCTCCCCACAGTGGAAGAACTTGATCTTGGAGAGATCTTTCTTCTTCCTCTTCTCCTGCTTTCCCTTAGATGCTAGGGCCACATCCTCCTCCTCCTGCTGAACCTTGATCCCTTTGCTGCTTATACCTGTCTTTGACTGTCGTCTAATCTCTTCCTGGCGAAGAGCTGCCCACATCTTGTCCCAAGGTAGGAAAGTCCCTCTGCATAGGATACTTTGGACAAACACTTCCCAATCTTCTGAGACAATATTCAGGGCTGTCCTCACCATAAGCTCCTGATCCGGTGTCGCTCCTATAGCAGTCAATTGGTCTCGGATCTCATTCAATCCTCTAGGGAAGGTGTCAATCAATTGACCCTTCTTCATCTGATACGACTCATCTAGTTCTCGAGCAGCATTCTTCTTTGCACAGAAGTATGCTGGTACAAGTTCTTGAGAGCCTCCCACATCTCAACTGTCGTTTCCTTCTCGGCTATATGTGGTACCACATGATCCTTGACCCCATCAAGGATAATGCACTTGGTCCTCGCCATCGCCTCTTCGTACTTGTCATTATCATTTGGGTCGACTGGGATAGCTATCGTTTTCAAGGCTCTTGACACGATTCCTGTCAAGCACTGATAAGATTATGGCCTTCCAGACTGCGAAGTTCGATGCTCCGTCCAATCTATCCTAGTCTCTTACCTCGTGTAGTGCTATGACGCTCCTCTACTTCCATCTTGGAAGTTCTCTGTTCAACTCCTCTGAGTCTCTACTTCCCATCTGGAAGTTCTCTTCTGGACTCCCTCTGAGTCTTGATTTCCCTCCTAGAAATCCGTCTGCCATTTGTCGAGATGTCCTGTACTCTGATCGTCTTGTGCAACTGCATTTTTGATCCAAGTTCCTCGGTTAGAAACTCTCGGTAACAACTCCTCTGGCCTTGCTTTGTCAATTACTGTTCTGACTACAGTACCTCACCATCTCCACTTTGCAATATTCCTGCAGCCTTCTAGACCCCAACAAATGCCTCTATGTGAACTGCGTCAGCGCCTCTCTGCCTCGCGCTGGCTCTACATTACCCCAGATGGGTCTGCGTTAGCCCTGGATGCCCTGCGTCAGCCCTTTGGCCCTTTATGTCAGCAACGCTGGCCTCTCTGAGGCTCTGCGCAGTTCCTGACTTCTTCTACGTGGCTCTGGCTGGCTCTACGTCACACTTCCTTGGCTTCTGCTCTGCTAGAAACAGCTTCTGTCACCTCGGGACCACTGTTTTTTGCTACTATTGCTCCGCTCGGCTGATGTCTTTTAGTCCTCCTGTGATCTGCAATCACTCTCTGATACCATGTTGAAGTTTATAAATTTACTAAGTTTAGAAACCCTTCATGCACTTTTTCTGATTTTTTCCTACCTACTTGTTATTTTTCTTTAACAAGTTATTTACAAAGTAAATACTGAAAATAAACACCAGTGCATGCTCAACATATTACAGATCAACAAATAAAAGAAACAAGAACAAACACACCACATGACACCATTAATTTTGGACCAATGTCCCCGGAAAAACCCAATGCGGGAAAACCGGTGTAGCTATTTGAGGGTTTTCTTATTAAGTAATATCATAGTACAATCTGGGCGTTGAAACTAGCCTACCCAATAGAGAATTTCCTCATCACCTATACCTCATAGTTTGAGAGAAATCTCCTGGCTGAAACCCTGGAAAAACCTTCCGGCAGCTCCTCAGCACAAAACTGATCTGCAACCCCAGCGTTTGCCCAAATTGGACTGTGTCAGCCCCTCTGTCTCATGTTGGCCCTGCGTCAGCCCTAGGAGGCCCTGCGTCAGCTCTGGGAGCCTCTGCGTTAGCTGCGTTGGCCCCTCTGGTGCTCTACGCAACACTTAGCTACCTCTGCGTGGCGCTGTGAGAGCCCTTGCTGGCTCTGCGTCACCCTCCTTAGCTGTTGCGCTGCTCTCCTGGCACAATCTCTGCCTTCTCTGTACTCAATGCCCCTCAGCTGCTCTCTCGATCACTGATTCTATCTCTCTTAGCAAACCTCGCTCTAGAGAATAGAATGGTTGATCATCTGGTGTGTCTCTCCAAGTGACCCTCAAGCCTTCTCTTATACTTTTCCTGTTGACATCTCAACGGCCGAGATTAAGTCCCTAATCAACGTCAAAGATTAGATCTGGCTTGATCCATGTCTTTTGGACCACTCTAACACAGATTCATATTAATACACATTAATATTTTATTTTCCGTAAGTTTAGACTTAGGGACTCCATTAAAAATATTAATTATTTTAATATCTCCTAATCTGTTTAGAATCTGCCCAAACCCTTTCTGGGTATTGGAGATCTCATGTGCCCCAACCTCCCCACCAAATTTCGTGGCTAGAGCACATTCGATGCTATCGCAAATCTATAGCTTCCCAAGTGTTCATCCTTCTTCGTGGAGGGATTTACTTGTTCAAACACGAACCCTAATCAACAATAAACTTTCAAATATACATATACAAGTAAACACAAACCTTCAGGGTCCTCAATCATCCTGATGCCACTTATTCATGTGCAACCAGTCATAAGCTCTTCTTCTTTCATTTCTTCAACATCATTAAGACATCCTCAATACATTGTAGTAGTGTCATTTATTCTTTGATTTCTTCTTCAAGGTATCCATCATGACCATCATAATATGTCCTCCCACTCAACTGGAGAGATCAACTATTTCCTTTTTCTATAACATCTTAGAGTCTTTCATGGCTCCATTCCTTCTTACGATATCAAGGTCATCTTGATCATCATCATCCTTATAACTTTCTTTATCATGCTCATACAAACATCTTCAATATCTTGAAGATTGTGTACCTGCCAAACTTTAATAGCAAGTACAACCAAATACATATATAGAAGCATGAAGTTAACCGTATCAAAGTTATGCCAATATAATGGAAGCATCAAAACAATCAAATACTTTAGAAATCAAATTCCTAAACCTAGTTAGGTTCATACTAAGAGCACATACCTTTTGCTAGGGTTATCATAAACCCTAGACCACATCATTAAAACTTAAAGCAACTTAGTCAATAAATCAGTCTCATTATATCTAGGGCCTCAATATTATTTTCAGAGATATATCACAGACTCTACTAAACCCTAGAGTTCATCTTAGAGACACAAATCCTTAGGTTGTTGAAATATGATGACTAAAAAGTTTCCTGCAATCCCAACGCAGTTTTAATTTCACCTTATCACTCCCATTCAGTGAAATGCCCTTTCCCATAAACATACATTCAACATATAGAATTCTGGAAATGAAATTTTCAGATTAAAACACATGGGACTGTCAACACATGCTGAAAATAAATATGGACATAAATAGACTAGCTACACATAAAAATACACATAGATTTTTCGTCAACTTAGACCCAGGCAAAACCCCTTCAATCTTCTTCGGGGAAAACCTATTAGAGAGCTCTTCAAATTTATTTATTTCAAGTTAAGGAAAAATACATTTGTAGACAAAACAAAATAGGAAAATACAACTTATCTCTTCAGCCCAAAACTCCTTGAAAACCGTGCCCACTTTGCCTCGATTTCCATGCCCACTTGAAGCTGAAAATATGTATTGTACGGATACAGACTGTACAAACTGCACTGTACGGATTTCGTACGGACTATACAAATTTTTCATTTTTTTTCAAAAACTTCTCTCGAACGACATATAGCTCACAACATTAAACGTTGTTTGTACTGTACCTTATGCTATCTTTTATGCCTTGATTTCGGTGCCCAACTTTGCCCAGAAATCACTCCTTCAGCTTGTTGCAACAATTTTTTCTTTCAAAACTTTTCTCCAGCTTTTAGCATTTTGGGTGTGGAGTCTGATTATCTTCTGTATTCAAAGGTCCCAGCCGGATGTATACCCCAGGAAGATTGTACACCCCTCCACGTGGGGGGGACTAAAAAGAAATGTAAAACTGCGTTGTAAAAGTCTAGTAATTTCTAGTCAATCTGGGCCGTTCATTAGGCGGATGATCTGACGGTAGAAGTTATGTTTAATTTAGGGTTTTTTTTGCCCTAGAAGGCAACCCCTCACTATATATGAGGGAATTGTATTGCGTCTATGTATATTTGTATTCTGAGTGAGGAAGAGAGAGGAGATTGAGAGCGAAGAGGGTGTTACAGCGGATCTGCTATAGGTTGTATCTCTTCAGTTTGCTGGATAATATAAAATGAAGGATTGGGTTGTTTCTCCGTGGACGTAGCCCAAACTGGGTGAACCACGTATATCTGTGTCTCTCTTGTTTTATGCGTTTTCTGTGTTTTTATTTCTGCAATATTTTATGTGTTCCATTGCTCTGTAATATATAATTTTTTGACAACTGGTATCAGAGCCGAAAGTCTATTTCGCCGATAAACTCGCAGGAGAGAAGGGTTCCTGGTTCGAGTGGGAGCAATGGCGGAAGGTGGTAGGTTTAGGGTCGAAAAATTCAACGGCGAAAACTACCAGCTGTGGAAGATGTAGATGGAAGATTATCTGTATTAGAGAGATCTGTACCTACCATTGAGCGGAAAGACAAAGAAGCCGACGAGTATGACAAACACAGAATGGGATATTCTCGACAGAAAGGCACTTGGAACAATACGGCTGTGCCTAGTGATGTCAATAGTGTTTAATATTTAAAAAGAAATGACAACAGATGGTTTAATGTCAGCATTGGCCAAACTATATGAAAAACCCTCGGCCTCAAATAAAGTATTTCTTATGAAGCGTTTATTTAATATGAAGATGTCAGAAGGTGGATCTGTTGCATACCATTTAAATGATTTTAATACAGTGACAAGTCAGTTAAGTTTTGTAGGGGTAAATTTTGATGATGAAGTTAGGGCTCTGTTATTTCTGTGCTCATTGCCAGAAAGTTGGAATGAGTTAGTTATGACCATTAGTAACTCTGTCTCTGGATGTAGTACTTTAAAGTTTGATGATGTTGTCCCTTTAGCGAGGAAATGCGATGGAAAAGCTCCAGTGAGACATCAAATAATGCTTTGATTGCAGAGACTAGTGGAAGAAAAATGGAAAGAGGAAGAGCCCTGGATATTGCAGTGAGTTAAGAAAAGGCAGATCGAAGTCCAGATCAGGGATAGTGTGCTGGAAATGCGGGAAGAAAGGACACCTGAAGAAAGACTGCAAGTCTCGGAAGGGAAAAGAAGGAGACGCGTAGCAAGAAACTAATCATGAAACGAATGTAACAGGTGATGTGTTGCAAGATGCTTTGATTCTTTTCACTAGAAAATATTATTAATGCCTGGGTGGTAGATTCAGGGGCCTCATTCCATGCCACACCTGATAAGAAAAATTTTTATGATTATGTTCAAGGAGATTTTGGACAGGTTCGATTGGGTGATGATAAACCCTGTAAAATCGTTGAAATGGGTACAATTTTCATAAAACAACAGAATGGAAATCAATGGCTATTGAAGGAGGTTAGGCATGTTTTAGATCTGAAGAAAAATATGATTTCAATAGGGCAGTTGGGAGGTGAAGGTTGCGTAACGACTTTCACAGATAAAACCTGGAAGGTCACTAAAGGTTCCCTGGTAATAGCGAAAGGAGAAAAGGTTGGTATATTGTAATTATGCAATGGTATTTCTAATTCTGTTAATGCTTTAATCTCTACAAAAGGTACGACATTGTGGCATCATAGGCTCAGGCACATGAGTGAGAAGGGGATGCAGATTCTTCACTCAAGAAATTTGTTGCCAGGTTTGAAGCATGTTGATTTAAAATTCTGTGAGAATTGTGTTTATGGAAAACAAAAGAGAGTGAGATTCCTTAGAGTTGGGAAATAAAAGAAGAGCGAAAAATTAGAGTTTGTGCATACAGATGTATGGGGACTTGCTTAGGTATCATCTCTTGGTGGCTCTCGTTATTATGTTACTTTTATTGATGATGCAACCAAAAAAACCTAGATTTATTGTGTTAGAAATAAATCTGATGTATTTGATACTTTCAAGAAATGGAAAGCTTTGGTTGAAAATGAGACAGGAAAAAGGTTGAAGTGTCTCAGATCAGATAATGGAGGTGAATATTGTAACAAAGAGTTTGATAGGTACTGTTCAGAGAATGGAATTCGTAGAGAGAAGACAATTCCAGGAACAACACAAGAAAATGGCGTGTCAGAAAGGATGCACAGGACAATCATGGAGCGTGCAAGGTGCATGAGATTGCATGCAGGATTGCCTTTACAATTTTGGGCAGATGCTGTAGATACTGCTGTTTATCTAATAAACAGAGGGCCTTCAAATTCCTTGGATGGTGGTATTCTAGAGGAGGCATGGACAGGTAAAAAGGTAAACTACTTTTTTTAAAGAACTTTGGTTGTGAAGCCTTTGTCCATATTAACAAAGAAAATAGAACAAAGCTTGAGGCAAAATCAAAGAAATGTACCTTTATTGGATATGGTGTTAATGATTTTGGTTATTGCTTTTATGATTATGAAAAACATAAAATCATTAGGAGCAGAGATGTCATATTCAATGAAAAGGTTTTGTATAAGGATAAGCTACGGCAAAGGAAACAGGAAAAAGAAAACAGAGAATACACAGTGCTTGACGATATCACAGGAAAAGTGATGGTGCCTGAAAATCATAATGATCAACAACCAGAACAACAACCACAACAACAACAAGCACTTCAAACATTTGAAAGTGGTGTTAGAAGATCTACCAGGATAAGTAGACCCCTTGAATGATACTCTCCTTCATTATTATGTATTGTTGACTGATTCTGGTGAACTAGAATGTTATGAAGAAGCAGTGCAAGTAGAAACCGAGAAGAAGTGGGAGCAAGCCATGAAAGAAGAGATGGACTCCTTAGCACATAACCAGACTTGGGACTTAGTCAGGTTGCCTGCAGGTAAAACAACATTACAAAATAAATGGGTTTACAAGTTGAAAGAATAAGATGGAGGTAGAAAAAGGTACAAAGCTAGACTTGTGATGAAGGGGTTTGCATAGAAGAAAGGTATTGATTTTGATGAAATATTCTCTTGTTGTTAAAATGACTTAATCAGAACTATTTTAAGTCTAGTAGCAGTTGAAGATTTGTATCTTGAGCAGTTAGATGTAAAGATAGCCTTTCTCCATGGGGATTTGGAGGAAGAGATATATATGTAGCAGCCACAAGGATATGTGGTAAAAGGGAAGGAGAAACTAGTGTGCAGGTTGAAGAAGAGTTTGTATGGCTTAAAACAGGTTTCAAGGCAGTGGTATCTAAAATTTGACAGGTTTATGTCTGAACAAGGTTATACTAGATGTCACTCTGATCGTTGTGTTTATCTCTAAAGGCAAAATGATGGTAGCTATATTATATTGTTATTGTATGTATATGACATGCTTGTTGCAGGTTCTAACGTGCAGGAGATAAATGTGCTCAAAAGAAAATTGGCAAACTCATTTGCAATGAAGGATTTGGGTGGTGCAAAACAAATCCTTGGTATGAGAATAACTAGATACGGGAAGAATCGCAAATTAACATTGTCTCAAATTGAGTACATAAAAAAGGTGTTGAAAAGGTTTAATATGCAGAATGCAAAACCAGTTAGTATACCTTTGGCTAGCCATTTCAAATTAAGTAAGGAGGCGTGTTCCAAGACTTAGGAAGAAATCGCTCATATGTCTAAAGTTCCATATGCATCAACAGTTGGAAGCTTAATTTATGCAATGGTCTGCACAAGGCCTGATATTGCACATGCAGTGGGAGTTGTAAGCAGGTACATGAACAATCCAGGAAAAGAACATTGGATGGTGGTGAAGTGGATTCTTAGGTATTTGAGAGGTACCACAAATCAAGCATTATGCTTTGGTGGTTCAAACATTGCTCTATAGGGATATGTTGATGCAGATATGGCAGGTGATAGAGATAACAAAAGGAGCACAGCAGGGTATGCGTTTACTGTAGGTGGAATAGCTGTCAGTTGGGTCTCAAAACTACAAAGTGTTGTTGCACTCTCAACAACAGATGCAGAGTATGTCGCTGCTATAGAGGCCAGTAAAGAAATGATTTGGTTACAAAGGTTTCTGGATGAATTGGGTAAGAAGCAAGAGTTGGGCAGGTTATACAGTGATAGCCAGAGTGCCATACATTTTGCAAAGAACTCTGCATTTCATTCCAAGACTAAGCATATACAGCTCAAGTACCATTCCATACGGTCAATGTTGGAAGATGGACAATTGAAGTTGGAAAAGATACACACTAGCTAGAATGTTGCAGATATGTTAACAAAAGTTGTAACCAGGGAGAAATTGAGAATCTGCTCAGTTTCAATTAGTCTTCAAGTATGATGAAAGGAGTCATTGTTTAGCAAATGAAGCAGCGATGGAGTTGCTATAATCAATGGCCAAGTGGGAGATTGTTGGGTGTGGAGCCTGGTTATCTTCTGTATTCAAAGGTCTCAGCCGGATGTATGCCCCAGGAAGATTGTACACCCCTCCATGCGGGGGGGTGTGGGGGGGCCGATCCCCCCCGGCTGGGGGGTTTGGGGGCTAGTGGTCCCCCAGCAGGGGTTTGGGGGCAGCGCCCCCGAAGCCAAAAATAAATGTAAAATTGCTTTGTAAAAGTCTAGTAATTTCTAGTCAATCTAGGCTGTTCATTAGGTAGATGATCTGACGGTAGAAGTTATGTTTAATTTAGGGTTTTTTACCCTAGAATGCAACCCCTCACTATATATGAGGGAATTGTATTGCGTCTATGTATATCTGTATTCTGAATGAGGAAGAGAGAGGAGATTGAAAGCAAAGAGGGTGTTTCAATGGATCTGCTGTAGGTTGTATCTCTTCAGTTTGCTGGACAATATAAAAGGAAGGATTGGTTGTTACTCCATGGACGTAGCCCAAATTGGGTGAACCACGTATATCTATGTCTCTCTTGTTTTATGCGTTTTCTGTGTTTATATTTCTGCAATATTTTATGTGTTCCATTGCTTTGTAATATATAATTTTCTAACATAGCCTCCTTTTTCCAATTTGCTCATGAAGAATGAATGCAATTTCTCTTTTCTTTTCCCCCTTTTGTTTCCCTAAATGACTTTTGGGCAACTCTAAGATCTAATGGCTCAGATTCATTTAGATCAAGGGATGAGAATAAATATGCGTTTAATTCTCACTTTCTATTTTTTAACTCACCCATTAAATAAAGTACGCACATTGTACTTTATGTCTAAAGTCACTTTTCACTTTACAATTTAACATTGACTTTACCACTTATAAAGTCACTTTCACTTTATAAAATCACGCTTAGGAAAATAATTATTTTGGACACTTTTCCCTAGGTAGAGATTAACCCATGGGAAACCACTTGTGCAAGGTACATTAAAAATCAACACTCCCTCTTATCGAGGGAAGTGTTTCTCACCACACCCATCTTGCCCCTGAAATGGACATGCTTGCCTCTTGGCAAGGACTTCGTGAAAACATTGGCCACTTGCTCATTTGTCGATATATACTCCAACTTCACTGCCCCTTCTGAACATAGTCCCTGATGAAATGATATCTGATGTTAATGTGTTTTGACATGTCATGAAACACTGGACTCTCTGTGAGTTTAAGGCAACTCTGGTTATCACAGTGAATAACCGTCGGTCTCAATTCCTGATCAAATAGGCCATACAACAACTTGCGAAGCCAAATGGCATCACAACTAGCTTGGATAACATCCATATTCTCAGCCTCAGAAGAGCTCAAATCAATGACTTTTGCTTTCGACTGAACCATGACACAACTGCCAAACCCAATCTGAAGCAATACCCTAAAGTGCTTTTCTTGTTAGAAGCACACCCTACCCAATCTGAATCTGTGTAACTTGCCAACCTCACTCCATCTCTCCGCCTATAGTCCAGACCATAATCAACAATCCCCTGCACGTAACGAAGAATGTGCTTTGCAGCTACACAGTGCACCTGCTTGGGCTCAACCATGAACTGGCTAAGTGTATTCACTGCAAAGCATATATTTGGCCTAGTGTTGACCAGATACATCAAGGACACAATACGCTGCCTATACAATGTGGGATCCACCAAACTAGAATCTGAAGCATGAAGCTTCTTCTAGTTGGTGATGATAGGTGTAGACATGGGTCTACAGTGTGCCATGTGAAATCTACTCAACACATCCACAACATACTGCCCCTGCCCTAGAAAGATATGCCCCTCCTCCTGCCTCGGAAAGTGATGAATTAGCCCAATGTCCTTCATCTCGAACTCCATAGCAAGATCCTCCTTGCAACCACTAATCAGTCTCTCTGCCCTAGTAATGAACAAGTCATCAACATACAACACAAGAATGATCTGATCATCCCCTACAACAATGTAGTATAGGTTCAGATCTGCATCACTCTTCGTGAAACCCATCTGCTGCAAGTAAGTATCAATCCTCAAAAACCAAGTTATTAGAGCTTGCTTAAGTCCGTAGAGTGCTCGCCTAAATTGGCATACATGGGTCTCCCGCCCAAGTACCTCAGAGCCTTGTGGTTGCTCGACATACACCTCCTCCTCTATAACTCCGTTCAGAAATGCGGTCTTCGCATCCATCTGATGGATCTGCTAACCCATTTCTGTGGCAATAGAAATAAGGGACTGGATAGAAGTGTACTGAGCTATAGGAGCGAAGGTCTCATCATAGTTAACTCCCTCTATTTGTGAGAACCCTTTAGCCACAAACCTTGCCTTGAACTTCTCAATGCTGCCATCCGCAACATGTTTGATCTTGTAGAGCCACCTAGAAGTCACAACTGACTTGCCCTCAGGCCTAGGCACCACTTCCCAGACATTGTTCTTAATGATAGAGTTATACTCCACCATAGCCTCTCTCCATACCTCTTGGCTGACAGCCTCCTCGTAGCTAGCTGGTCAGAGTCAACAATGCTGGTAACCTTGGCTACATAACTGCAAAACCGCTTAGGTGGCACACTCTCCTTGTTCACCTTCTTCGGAGGACCAACAGACTCTGCTTCCTTCAAGGTGTCTTGAAGCCACTTGGGCCTCCTCTTCCTTGAAAAAACTTCCCCATAGGGGACCTCATCCTCTGCCCCCTAGTCTGGTGAACATGAAGGTCTGCTAACTGACCCTGGTGTGCCTGTACCAGCACCTATCCTCGAAGTACCTGTACCGACACCTATGCCTGTGTCAGCTGAAGTGCCATGTCAACTTTGGACTAGTGGACTCCCTAAAGAGGTGCTCGGTGAACTCGCCACTGGTGCCCTAGATGTCACTGACACTGAAGTACCTCCTATACCAGTCGATCTAGAACCCTGAGGTCTTGGTCCCTGTACCTGACTTCCCTGCTGAGGAGAAGTCTGTGACTCTCTTGCATCATACTCCCGTGATCTCCAGTAGGCCCTCTCCTCGAACTTCATGTCCCTCTTAATCACCACTCTCTGTTTAGAAGGAATGAAGATCTGATAGGCCTTCAAAGTCTCGTTGTAACCCATAAAGATACCCTTCTCTGCCATGGGTTCCAGCTTCGTTCTCTGCTCCTTGGGGATTTAAGAATATGTGAGACATCCAAAGATATGAAGATGTCCCACATGAGGCTTCTCTCCAGTGAAAGCCCCCTTTGGAGTCATATTTCCCAATACCCTGTGAGGACGCCTGTTCTGAAGATAAACAACAATATTGCAGGCTTCAGCTCGCAAAAACAAAGGCAACCCTTGATCATGAATCATCGCTCTAGTAGCCCCAACAATAGCTTTGTTCTTCTTTTCAGACACCCCATTCTGCTAGGGGTTGTAAGGAACTGTGAACTCTCTCCTAATGCCCTCCTGTGCACAAAAGTCAGAAAATCCACCATTGGTGTACTCACCACCATTGTTTGACCTTCAGACCCAAATATTCCTACTTGTCTGCTTTTCCACTAGAGCTTTGAACTCTTTAAAGTGACTGAAGACCTCACCCTCGGTCTTAAGGAAATATATAAAAGTCCTCCAAGAGTAGTCATTGATGAATATAACATAATACTCATAACCACCCAAAGATACATAGGACATACGACCACTAACGTGGGAAGGTTGATGCAGCTAAAAAGAAAGATAAAAGCATATTTGGCCACATTCAACAAGAAAATGTACCACAAAATGCAAAAGATGGCCGAGACAAACACATCTAGTATGTGGGCAAAAGCCAATATATGAGCTCTACCCCACCATCATGGCCATCGCTGTGGTTCCTATAGGTTCTATGAGCCTCTTTCATCATATAGGAAACCATGATCATTCCAAGCTCTAGTGGGCAATGAACCCCATAACTTAAAAAGGGGTGTTCACTACTATATCTTATACATCATGCTCTTACCCCTTTAGCCCCAAACAATTAATTAAAGAAAATCATAGAAAGGTAAAAGGCATATAAAGAAGGGTGGAAAATTTAAGGCCGGGGCACTTCATGTACCACGATTGCTCCCTCCTATATGGTATAAACCCAAGTGTGGACTTCCATTTTATTAGCTACCCTTGTACCCCAACAAGTGGCCCAGGGCTGCCCCTTTTCATCCCCTATTCTATTCACCTATCTGTCACATGCCACCACCTTTTGAAGGATGTACCTTGAACATATTATCCCCTTTAAAGGTAGAAACAACCTAATAAGATATTTGGTTAACCCCATTTGGAGTTGAGACATTGGCACATCCCAAAGCCCATTATGGAAGGACAAACCATTATGAAGTCCTCACTTGTGGTCCATGATTGGTAAGTTCATTTACTTGATTTCTCTAATGACTTGTTGTATTGGAAGGCTAGGGGACACATTGGATTTTATGCAGGTTTGAAGATGGTCTCCATCTTGGGTTTGGTCTCCCTATATGGGGTCCTAATCCTTTATAGGGCTACATTGGCACATATAGGGTGTGTGTTGAGAGCCATGAGCCTACACAATAGTAGAAAACACTCCATGGATCCCCGAGGATGGTCAGAGATGCTCGAGATACTCCCATTGGACGAGGAAGATGCACCTAGTTCATTTTTGCCCAGCCAGCTCCACAGATGTATTATGCACTTGGCAATTAACCTAGGACTTGTAGGATGATGTGCCACCCCCTACATCATCATCAAAACCCTTACAAACGATCTACAGGCATCTTCCACTCATTTGGAGACCCATGAGGTTATTGTTGTGCCTCCACACCCATTGGGAGCACCACAGGTCTATTGTTTGGAGAACAAGGGGCCAACCCCTTGTCCATCACTTTTTGAGGGTGCTACTCTTCATTATGGCACCCATGAACCTCATTAGGCCTCATAGAGGGCCCTACGACGTGCAATGGTTATTATTATTTGACCTTTTTAGAGGCTTGTTCTTTCATATGTGAGCTAGTTTGGTGGGCTTGTCACCAAAAGTTAGATTATTAGAACATTATTTTATTTTTGGGGCTTATATAGGCCAATGAGGCTAATTCGAACTCCTCATTAGTGTGTAAATACAAGTGAGATGGGTTCATTATCTCATTATCACTTTGGATTGGATCTTTTCTTTCTCGTAAATTTCACACTTTTTCTTAGAGGATGAATTGGAGCTTTATGGATGTATTTTGATGTGTGGATTTGGTCTATCTTATCTAGGAGCTTCTTTCTTATCAAATTGTGGATGGTTGGATATATTCTATTACATGTAAGTACATGCTTTTAATGTTATTCTTGTTTACTTTGTCATATACATTGCACTGAGAATTTCACTATTTTTAGGGCTAATTGCTGCATGCATTTACTTCTTAAATTGTAGAATTTTGTCTCTATTATAGTATCTCTCAATGTATGGGCCATGTAATGTGAATGAAATCTCCTTGGGGTAATTTTATCAACAAATTTATCTTGATAAGTCATCACCTTTTGCACATCGA
This sequence comes from Pinus taeda, assembly GCA_000404065.3. Lineage (NCBI taxonomy): Eukaryota > Viridiplantae > Streptophyta > Pinopsida > Pinales > Pinaceae > Pinus > Pinus taeda. The sequence continues at coordinate 6,012 of APFE030392661.1, read as the reverse complement.
AGTAGAAAAGCTGCAAGATTGCTTCTTTTTGACCTAGATGGCTAGCGAAGTAGTCTTGAGGCCTCCATGACCAAGAACCAAAGGTCCTTACTCATATTCATCATATACTCCATTCTCCCTAGACTAAGGCACTGATCTACCAAAAGTTGGTCACCTTAAACCAACTTCTCTCACCTTTTCCTAGGTCTAGCCAAGTTGGGTCACCCAGGGCATCATTTTCCCGGTGAACCAGCCCTCCAAAAAGTTCGATCTCCTAGCCCCTCTTGCGTTGATGTTTCCCTAAGACTTCTTCCAAATTTGAGGCCATTCCGACAGTGGAGTTGTGAGAAAATTCAAGCCCTAGCTCCAAGATCAAACTTTGCCCTAACATCCCCAAGGTTAGTATTTTATTGGATCAATTCAACACCTTTAAGTGAATATTCTTTCTTTGATCCTTTCCCCCACCTTGTCTAGGTTAAGGACACCATTGGTTTCTAAATGCCTTCCTCTTGACCTACACTGGGTCCAGTTGGTTCTGTTCCTTTGAAAATGCAATTCTTCAAGAACCATCCGGGGTACCAAGTTCACAAAGATTTTAGGGATTGGGAAACTCCTTCACACGTCATATCCCATAAACCTAACCCTCAAATCCTCCCATCTTCTCCTAGAGGACATTGTACCTTGCTTAGAAAGCAAGGAAGTTCTATTCTTCAACCTCTTCTGGAAAGGGATTATTTGGGTCACTCCATATCCACTTATTGATTTATCCTTCATTGATGACTCCATAATATATTGGGTCTCTCCTTGTTATCGCAAAGAACATCTAGGTACAACGACAATGACTCAGATCGAGGGTTATCACCTTGATCCCCAATCTCTCTGTTTAAGTTGTCTCCCAATAGTAGACTAAGGGGGGTAGACCATACGGAAATGGAATGAAGGAGAACTAGTTGGGAACCAACCAGTTCAGGAGACACAGTTAAGCAACTAAGTACTTGTTTTAGATTTAGCAAGATTTATAGGATTTGATCAGATTTAGACGATTGATACCAATGCCTTATGGAGTCAACTATCTTGCTAGGAAATTTATGATCAAGTAATTGATGAGCAACAACTGCTTGGATGGATAACTATCTTATATGAAATGCAGATCCTAAAACTAATGTGAGATGTAGGACTCTTGGTTAATTTTAGTTAAATGCCTATCTATTTTTAACCCTCCGATCCTTTCTATGTTGAACTTGATTCTGTAGTAAGTGGCAGAGAAAAGATAAGGTGAAGCACACTAAGGTGTGATTAACGATACCTCCCCTGAAAATCTAACATACCTGGTGCCTTCGACGCTGCATCTGCAAGGTCACCGTTTTAAGTACTATTAAAACCAGGCTTCTCAAGCAAAGATGGATTGGTACCTATCTTTCCATTGACCAAGCTTATGCTTGGAAGTAAATTTTAATTATGCAAGGCTAACTTAACGGTTAACTTAACATGCAAATGTACGAGATGATTAGAAGATGGAGCGAGATAAACCTCTTAAAACATTCAGCTACAACAATGTGCTTATGAAATTAAGGTTATCTCTTTAGTTTATCTAGATTCTTTTCATTGCAATTATAGCTCAAAGAGAAAAAAAATTTCTTCACAATTCTTCAAAATCAACTTTAAGATAATGCCAATTATGCAGATGTTCAAAATACTCAATTTAGGAAACGTAAGATATGCAATTTTCCACAAGTCCAGAATAGAGTATTCAACAATTACTTGAAAAATTCTCAAAACTAAATATGCAAGGAACATCCAATAATTCAAGTAAATAGACCCACACTTAAAAGTTAATTAAATGATGAGCGATATCAATAAATATCAAGCATTAAAATATTCAATACCCAATGCTAATGATCACAAAATTTAACATACAAAAGGCTTAACACTTAAATTTTGAAAATCCATTACCATGAAAAACCATGAAATTTAAATGCTAATCAAATAAACACTTCAAGCAATTCCATAATTAAAATGATTTTCTTAAGTAACTCCAATCCATAAAATATTTATTTTTTCCTATAGTCAAACTTCAGAGGTTTTTTTTTTTTTTTTTTTTTTTTTTCGTTTCTTATTAAACTGCCTTGACTATAGAAAAAAATCAAAGAATTTAAGTTTGAAAAATCCCTAGAAACCTTTATCACAAAAAATCCAAAAAAAAGAACTTTAGTCATTTTTTTATTGAATGTAATTGAATTTAATGTGATAAATTATTTAAATCATTTTTTTTTTTAAATAGACAAAATGAATCTTCTGTGGAAAAAATTTTAAATTTTAAATTTTTTATGGGCCAAAGCCACTTAAAAAATTTAAATCAAAGGTTTAATTATTTTTTAAAATGCCCAAAGCTTACCTTTTAAATCAAAATGAAGCCCAAAACAAAATTAAATAAAAAAGAAACGAAGTCAAAAAGACTAAGTGAAAAGGGAAAGTCAAGGGTGAGGAGCTAGGGTTAAGAGTTCATATTCTGGTTGGTGAAGCAGTGTAGGTCGACAGAACAACGAGGAAGAGGAGCCACAACAGGGAGATGGCAACATAAGAGAGTTTGAGTGCAGGTTTGCAGGTCGAAGGAGGAAAGAGTGAGGGCTGTAGGCAGCAAGGAAGGGATGAGGACGAGAATGGAGAGGAGAGCACGTGGGGCAGTGGAAAGAAAGAAGAGCTAGGGCCACGGGAGAAGGAAAAGATAGAAGAGGGGAAGGCAGAACTGAGGGCCGCGGGTAGAGATCCTCACGCAGGCAGAGAAAGGCAGCAGGCAGAGGGAGAAGTGGAAACGGAAGAGGGGCTCGCTCGGACAGAGAAAGAGTCAAAAGGAAGGAGAAAAGGCCGTGGGTTTGAAGAGTGAAGGGGAAGAGGAAAGACGCAGCAGGAGAGGGTTGCTATTTGCAGAGAAGAAGGAAAAAACACAGCAAAAAAGAGGAGAAGAAGGAGAACGCAGAGGGAGAGAAGCTGCGATTTAGGGAAAAAAATCACTCAACAAATGAAGAGCCTCAAGGTAGTAGGTAGTAGAAAAAAAATGGTAGCCCAAGGGCCGTAAAAAATTTAAAAAATTCCCAAAAAATTATATTTCAGACCGATATATTTTTGCTTTGAATTTTTCTCAAAATTTATTTATGAAATCCTTATATCTAAATTTGAAACCCTTGGACTGAAAATCTGTTTGAATAATTTGTCCCTGCAAAATGGTATTGAGGTCAGATCTTGCCCTCCAGGGTCGATCTGGCTCCAAATTAAAATTTTCCTTCAAATCTGCACCTACAAAATGGAAAACAAAAATACCAAAATCTCGATATGTACAAAAAATAAATAAAACCCCAAGATCCATATTAAAAAAAAAATCTCAGATCTATACAAGATAGTTACAGATCTATACAAATGAGTTATAAATCTATCAAATTTGAAGAGTATGAGTCCAACTTTGCTCCGAGTTTTGTGGATCTAAGGCTCTTCCTAACTAGATCTATCATTTTTGCACAAGTTATAAAAGATATTTAAATTTTTTAATGAGGTAGTAGCCTAGAAACACCCTGCAGAAAAATAGATCGATAGATAAATCTTGAAGCTTGGATCAAGTAGGCTCTTCAAAAATTATGCTTTGAGAGTCAGTTGGTCCAATCGAGGACTATTCCCAAACGCTTAATTAAAATTCCAATGATCTTCTGCAAACCCTAGATCCAACTGTTAGATCAAGTAGAGAAACAAAATAACAATATAATTTTCAAGAACTAGAGATACCTACTAATTCAATCAAATTAAAATTGTTACCCTAGATCCAATAAACTGAACAAGATACCTATGCACATATTATTCCACGAGAACTATTGATTGACAATTTTCAAATAATATTCAACAAAAAAATTTAAAACGATATTAACATAAATTTGAGAAGAGGAACACCACCATCAATCGAAACCCAAAAGACTTTTGCATTATATTCGAGAAATATTACAAGAGAGCTTCGAGAGCTTAGTACACATTTCAAAGATCGGATAGAATAGACTGACACCGACCTCTAATTTGTAGATAAATCATCCAACGACTAGTTCGCTTGATCCCCGTCAAATTAATCTCGACCGTTGAAAAAGATTTAATTATCTTCTAATCTCCTTCATCGAAATTATTTTATTTTTTAAGAAATTTCGAATTTTTCATTTTTTTTTTAATTAACTCAAAAATAATTATTTTGAGTTAATTTCCCAAAAAAATTGACTTTGACTTAACTACCGAGTCCCAAGGGTCCAAATTTTTCAATATTCCCTTGGTCCGGGACCTCCAATAATTAATTATTTAAAATCCATGAATTTTATCTTTGGAGAATTTAATTTTACCTAGGACACAAGATTAATTAAATTTTTGGCTTAGGATTTTAATTTAATTTTGCTAGAAAATTTAATTAATTGACTTATGAGGGGATTAATAATTTTTCCAACCCTTTTATATTTAGCCATGGTGTCTAATTATGAGGGACCATGCACTAAATATTTTTTACATGAAGATTTTACGTTTTAATACATGAAGGGGGAAAACCCGTTCGTTATAGACCCTAAACATTTACCCATTTATGCAACACAAAAAATATAATCTAGGACACCAAGTGACTTGTAATAAAACAATTTAGCCAATTAGCTAAAATTATTCCCAAGTTACTTTTACAACGACTCGATCTAAAACACTAGGACTCGCTTAAGATCTTGACGACAAAATCCACTTTAGCGTTGGGGTGAGGGTTGAGGGAAAAACTCTGCTGATCATTTGTGTCTAATGACATAGATGAATTAGTGAGACAAAAAACCTCATAGAGTGGAAATCATCACCAAAACAATAGGTTTACTACCTAGGTTGTTACATATAGACGTGGTCATACTAGGATTGTTTACATTATACATATGTAGAATGGGTTGACATATTTACAAAATTGTCGACTGATGGTGAAATCTGAAAGGCACGAACACTCGAACACGATAGATCCTTTTTGCGAAAAAGGGGTGTACTAGTATGGGGTCGTTGACACAGAGTGATCAACACCTCCTATCAGTGAAAGTCTGTAAATAGAAGGGAGCCTTAGCTGAGGTGACAGTGGGCTAAGTCTCCATTTGTTTCCCTCGGTCTAGCATTTTCCCTTTAGGGATCCCCTTTAGGTCCTCTACTAGTTTGTGCGGTAACAGGTCCTTCATTAGCCTCTCCTACCTAGGAAGGTAACACTAATACATGTTCAAAGCCCCAAATTTGGAAGAGAAACCCACTATGAAGTCGTCACTTTTGCCCTTGATTAACAAGCTTATTTACTCACTTGCACTAATGAATCATTGCATTTGAAGGTGAGGAGACACATTGGATCTTAGACAAGATTGTAGGTGGGTTTTCATCTTGGACTTGGCCTCCCTATACAGGATGCAAGCCCTCAAGAGGATCACAATGACATTTGTAGGGTGAGCGTTGAGAGCCATGGGCCTCTATCCATGTAGAGCATTGATTGCCACACCATGGGCTTCTTCAACACCACCACTTGCTTGCTCGTGCCCTAGTTATTTGAGATGATGGTGCACTTGGACTAGGATGCCCCAACCGACTACACATTGCGCCTGACACTTGGTAGCTGATCCAAGGCCTAGAGGAGGTTATGTCTTTCCTAGGGAGACATGGGAGGGCATGTGTTATCTTCTAGTCCTCATTGATGGAGCATTGAATTGATTTTGAGCCATTTGGAGACCCATGAGACCCATTTGGAGCCCACAAAGCCCAAATAGGGGTTTGGAGATGTTTTGTAGCAAAAGGAGGGTACCTCCCTCTTCATCATGATTTTTGAACATAGTTGCGGGGGAGCGCCCCCCCCCCCCCGAACCCGCTCCCAAAGCGCGCTCCGGGCGGGAGCGGCTCGGGAGCGCGCTCCCTAAATCGCTCCCGGACGGGAGCGATTTTTGGGAGCGCGCTCCCTTCCAAAAAAATTTCGCTCCCTGCCGATTTCGGGAGCGACCGCTCCGTCGCTCGCGGAGC
>APFE030392658.1:0-10681 GCA_000404065.3 Pinus taeda | reverse complement strand
CTTGTGCATGAGACTAGGAATCCAAATCAGTGAAAAGGAAAGTTAACTCAGGGTTTGGACACCTAGAAGGGTGGTTTAGCCCTTGGGGGTCCTGTAGTGCTTAAGGAAGGAGAGTAAGGTTTTGTTTTGTCGGTTCCACTTCCTTAAGGTGATCTAGGAGGTTGAATCATATCATAGTAATTATTCATCACATATTTACCCCAGTGGACCAGTGAATTTGGGTAAGTATGGGAGGAGGGTATTACAGAGTTGTATCAGAGCAGGTTTCATTCTCTTTGGGTGGTGTCTGGTTTCTGTTTTCTTTGGGTGATATATGATACCACATAGTGGTATCAGAGCATGGTTCAACCCTTGGACTGGATCGGTGGAATGCGTTTGTCATACATGCATGTAGGTTGTATTTGTGTTTGATGTGTATGCATATAGATGGTCATTGTTGCAGTTGTGTTGTCATGTAGAAGTTGATGATGTTGTTGTTGGGATGTGTTTGTCATGAATGCATGTCAGTTGTATATGCATTAGTTATGCATGTCAGTGTCTATATGTTGTTATGCATGCCTTGTCATGGTTATGGTTATGTGTGCCTTGTCATGGTTATGGTTATGCATGTATAGTAGGTCAAAGATGCATTGTGATAGTCATTGTTGCAACTTATGTCATCATGAGGTTGATATGTTGGTTGAGACGGGGTAGGAAAAACAGATTAAAAGGAGAGGTTGCAACACTGGATATCGGGGTAAGAGCATATTGTCATACAAGTTTGCATGTTAAGCATGTAGGTATGTTGTTTAATGGTTGTTATGTGCCTTGTGGCTATATGCATGGCCATAATTTTATTATTGTTATGGTTATATATACATGATAGATGCTATTTAAGTGCGGTCACTTGCATGCGTATTAGATATTCACGTTTGGTAGTTAACTTGTTGTTATGCATTGTGGTCATATGCACGATGAGTATGTTCATTGCAACTAGTATCTTGATGTTATGTGTATCATGCTAATCTGGATTAGCATATGCAGATGGTTATGGTTAGGATATTCAGGTATGAGCCAATATATTTGTGATATTGTATCGTACTAGCTTGGATTGACTTATACAGATGTGGTAGCCCTTTGAGATACATTGAGGTATGAGCTTGATTATGTCGTTTACTTGGTTTATCTAGCATGTTGTGTTTACAAGTTGTTTGAATGTTTGATTAATTCTATGTTATGAGTATGTGTCTATAAGATTGCATGAAGGAATGATCTTGTTCTAAGACGATTGTACTAACACATTATGTGTTGAGACAACTGATATGCACTTGAGTGCAGAGTAGGTGATAGTTGTAGCATTATTATTAATGATTGTGAGTTGATTGTTGATTCTGACATGGATGTTAGTCTTGGTAAAGGTTGATTTTAACTTGATAGATACGATGTCTTGATATTTGGAACATGTGACTGACATGTGTAAGTAGTTGCAGGGAAACATTCTTGGCATTAGTGTGACAAGGTAATAATTGATTTGTTTATATAGCTAATAGTTGGTTGATGTGATAGCACATAGTAAGACTCAATTGCAGTAAGGTAAAAGTTAAAAGAAAGGAAATAGGTGAGAATTCCTTTGGCTATGTTTGGAAACTACAATTCCAAATGAATGAGTGCTTTGCATGAATACATGAAGTCTTATTAACCTTGATTTTGTCTGACATTATGTGGATATGTGCTATATTTATGAACATGTATTTGACAGGTATAACAACTAGTTTATAGTTATGGTTGGATTCGTCAAGGAATTGGAGTCCCTTGAGAGATGATATATGTATGTCTTCAGTTACAAGTTAGTGTGTTGGGTACAACAAGGTAAGGTATCTAGAATATTGTTATATTCATTTATACACTGACATTTCTGTGTTTATGGTAGTATGATGTACATATTACATGGCAAAAGAGGCTGCCGTGAGATCTTGAAGAAGGCTCGAGTCGAGCTTCCCTTGGAAGCATTTGGAACCCATGGGAATTGAGTCCTGGTGTTTATTGCTAGTTTTGTGTTTTCGTTCTTTGTGATTTGGTTGTGCTTGGTTTGTAGTTTTCTTTGTCATTGGTGCATGGCCATGCGATTTTGTTTGTGGCATCGTATTGCTATTAGTTCATGGTTTTCTTCTTGTTTGTTTCTTGTTCTTGCCTTTTGTGTTTTGAGGGTCTTCGGAATTGGTTGGAGAAGAGGAAAGTTAATGGAGCTCGAGGAGAGATGAATGAAACTCAACAGATAATGTAAGACTTAGATGAAGCCAATGCAGGTATAAGGGCAGTTGAAGGTAAGAATATGACAGCTAGTTGGATTGGTTGAGTCCATTGTGGTAATTGGATGATGATAGGACAATCATGAGAAAGGTAACTAGGAAAGGTAAAGTAAGTGGATTTGAGGCATTAGATGCCTTGTATATGTTGGGAACTATTATTCTTAATGTTGTGCATGTTGTGCACAAATAAAGGGAGTTCTCTTAACTGTGATCTTACGATATCTGGTAATGATGTTGTGATCATGATTATGTTGATGTCTATATATGTATACATGTATGTATGTATGTTGTTTTCTGACAGGGTCATCAAGGGTCATGATTGTTTTATGCTTATGTTTATATGTATGTATGTTGTATGTCATTGTTTGACAGGGTTGTCTGGGATCATTCTTGTGCAGGAATGATTGCTTATGCAGGTGAATGACATGAAGAGCTTCATGGGTTATGGGGAATAAAGTGGAGGAGTAGCCCTAACAGATCTATGAGGCCAATATTGTGTGGATATGAATTAATATTATGTGATTATACTATGTCTATGTTATGGTAGGTAATTTTGAGGGATACATCAACAAAATGAAAGTAGTGTGATCTATAGCATGTTGGGGCAAGCATGGATGGTGGAAAGACACTAGAAACAAGGTTGCCTGGTAGAGATAGTGTGGTCTCTAGATGTGCAGTACTACTATTGTGTACATTTTGTACATATTGTACATGTTGTACCTGTGATGTTGTATACATGCGGTGTTGTGTACATGTCATATATGTAGTGTTATGTACAGATGGTGTTGTGCGCATGTTGGATATGTGGTGTTGTGCGCATGTTGGATATGCGGTGCTGTGTACATATGGTGCTTTGTGCATGCTACATATGTGGTGTTGTGTGCATGATTGTGCATGTGGTGTTGTGTACAAGTGGTGCCATGTACACATTATGCCGGAGGTGTTGTGTACACATTGTGTGGGTGGCACTATGTACATGTGGTATTATGTACACACCATAAATGTTTTGTTGTGCACATGTGGTATTGTGTTACGAGGATTGTGTAGTCATTGTATCGTGACATGTGTATTCGTTGTGTTGTACTCTGTGTACGTATTTGTATTGTGTTGTACATCGGGTGTAGGTGTATGTATTGTGTTGTGTTGTACACCGCATGTAAGTGTATGTGTATGTGATTGAAGAGGAGAGAAGGAACTAGGTGCTTGCCAGGTGTGGCAACCAATCCGGTGTGTGTATGAAAAGGAAAAGGGACAAAGGTAGAAGAAAAGAATTGATTAAAGGATAAGTATTAGAATTTAATTTCAGTTTTATTATGCATGTGATCTATGATTTTGATTGTGGTGGTTACAAGTGATCTATGATTCTTGTTTACGATGATTGCATGTGATTCATGATTTTCAGCTAACCAGATGTGATATGTTTATACATGATGATTTGGTTAAGAGATGGTTTGGCTTGTTGTGACAGGAAGTGAACATAAGTGCAAGTGTACCTTATTGACGGACCACCAATAAGGTATGATTTGGATTTATTTCAATTCGTTTTGAATCTAATGTGAATTATGTGCTTGGTACAAGAAAGCATGGAAATGCCCAGACTAGGTGGTTGAAACTGACTGCAAGAATTAACAACATCAATGAAAAGAATTGGAATGTGCAATAGTATGTTGGTAAAGCACTTCAAGAGCACGACCATTGTGGGACATTAGTACCCAATAGTGTCCATTGATTTCCATGAGCATGCTATGACCGATATGATGGTTTTGAGGCAAGGATATGCCTTGGTTTTTGGACCTTTCGATGCGAGGAAACCTTGCCAAGGGAGGGGACGCCCGTGGAACTTGGAAGGCATGTGACTGCATAGAATGGGGTGATCAGATTGCCCGAGGGACTATGTAGCAAAGAAGGGAAGGCTAGTGATGGACTTTTTTTGGTCATTAGCATTGGCAGATGGAATCAAATGCACAATTGGAGTGTGCCCTAGAACAATGAGTCAGTAATTGTTCATCGAGGGACAAGTAGCGCAGTATTTTGGCATTAGACACTGGATGCAGGTTGAATTTGGCAGTGGATTTTGGATTTCTTGGTAAGGAGGTGAATCATGATATTACTTTGATGGTGGAGGTGTGAGACTCTAGATCCCCTTGTTGCAGATGCATAATCATATCTTTTTATTTGTTGGTTAAAGCAAATTTGCATATGCATATGTATGTGTATATTATTGCAAATATTGTATCGAGCTAGATTTATAAAGCTCCAAAGATAGTATGGTTATTTGCTAGGGCATGAGTGTATATGTTATTACTCTTGTAGATGCTGTAATGAGTTGTGTTATAAACCTCCAGTAAATGGTATGATTGTCATATCTTCAGCAGTGGTCATTGTAAATACTGCAACGAGTTGTGTTATAAAGCTCCATAGGCAGTGTGTCTTGTTTTCAATAGTTTTATGGTTTATAGGTGTTATTGAACACCGAGGACGATTTCCCCCCAAGGAGGAGGGTTCTGTAACAACCCTGGTTGAATTTCCATGTAAAAAAAATATAAGACCAAGGTCATGGGACACGTATTCCAAGATGAATGTTGTGAAAAACATCCTAGTGGAGTGTCACTTCAATTTATCAATGGCTAAGTAAATTGGCAAAGGCAATAACAAAGGAAAAGATGCATTAATTGACATTTTATTTATGAAAATAATGGAAATTAGGATAAAAGGAAGGTGAAAGGTCACATATTTGCATGAGAAGGAAATTGAAGGAAAAATAGAGGAAAATAAAGAAAATAGAGGCCTCAATGATAAAAAGGCTTCTGAGGATTAGTTGATGGCTTTTGTCGGTTTTAGCTTGGAACTCTCTCTCTATTCTCTCTCTCATACTCTTGTACACCTACAGTATTCTTGGAGCACTTCAACATACATTGGATTTATAGAAAGAAGGCAAAGGAAAGTAGGAGAGCACAAGGGAATAGGTGGATCAACGGCTACAACTAGATTTCTTTCCAAGTATCGAGTTGCATCTATGGTTTCCTTGCTAGTTTTGGCATGCATGGTACATGCATGTGGTTTCTTGGTTATGATATGTCATTGGCATGGAGGATTGCCTAAATTGACAGTGGTTTTGCCTAACCTTGCCATTTCCTGGATATCCATGGTATTATGGGTTTATATTTAATTTTTGGTTGGTGCTCACATTCCTTATCGTTTTGGGTTGAGTTACTAGTTCCTGGAGCATTGGTTGGACAAATGCTCTGGAAGCCGTGTAACAATTTGGGTTGAGTTACTAGTCCTGGAAGCCTTGGTTGGACAAACGCTTTGGAGCCCTTAGTGGGTTGAATTACTAGTCCTGGAAGCCTTGGTTGGACAAACACTTTGGAGCCCTTAGTGGGTTGAGTTACTAGTCCTGGAAGCCTTGGTTGGACAAATTCTCTGGAGCTTAGCGATAGTTGTGGGTTGCGTTACTAGTCCTGGAAGTTGGGTTGGAAAAAACCCTCTAGAGCCTTGGATAACTTCGATGGAGACTGACCTGGTGATGGTTAGTGATGTCAGACCATGAAGTGGACTCACTGATTGAGGGTTGAGGTGGTTTGGTCTCTGGAAGCCCTAGTTTGGTTTTGTTTTGATTATTCCATGAGATCCCACATTCATGCTTGGAATATGACATGGGGGTCACTGGCTGAAAGAAATATTTGGTTCAGCTCAGTCTATAGTCGAGTGGTACATGGAAGTCCCTGACTTGGTTGGAATCTTCATTTGTTAATAAGAGGTATTTTCTATTGTGATCTATGAGCATATGTATTGATTATGATGGTGCATTATGGCTAAGCTGCCATGGGTTATATGTTGGTTATTAGTTGTTTAAATGCTAGTTATATGATGTATATTATTTATGGATCATGACATGTTTGATGAATATGTGATTGGTTATCGAATACATGTCATAATAGATGTTATTGCAACTAATGTGAGAGGGCATTAGACCTTCTTGACGATTCTTAGATAAGTATGAGATCCCTATATTCATATATGTTGTTATGACATGTAGAATACATGTTGATGATGTGTTTGATGAAATGTATGTCATGGCTAGGGTTGGTTAGGTCAAGTCATTGATCAAGTTTTGTGTTAGAGCCTTTGTCTTCGTGTCATTTATTGTCTTGTAAAGGCTCCTCAAGTTCTGGGCAGTGAACTGGAGTCTAGCATTGAAAAGGTGGCACATATTTTGCGGTCTCAGGCATAGAATTGGCTGAAAAAGACTGTAGTCTCACCCTTCAATTGGTTATGCACACGACTGTAGGCCTACAGTCACATGGACACAGGCTTGTGCATGCGACTGGGAGTCCATATTAGTGAAAAGGTAAGTTTACTTAGGGATTGGACATTTGGAAGGGTGGTTTAGCCCTTGGGGGTCTTGTAGCACTTAAGGAAGGTTAGTAAAGTTTTGTTTTGTCGATTCCACTTCCTTAAGGTGATCTAGGAGGTTGAATAATATCATAGTAACTATTCGTCACATAATTACCCAGTGGACTAGTAAACCTGGGTAAGTGTGGGAGGAGGGTGTTACACAGACTATCAATAACTTTGAAATAGTTAGTTAGACAAACATATATTGGATTATCTATAACATAAAAATGGCACAAGTTCCCAAACATTGGTGGTATTGGTCCTCTAATATGATTAAATGTTACATACAATTGGTTCAAAGTTGTATAATTTAGTTGTTCTAGTACTGTTATTTCCCTTGATATTTGATTAGAAATTAAGTTTAGGAAAAAGATTTGTAAACTTGGACATGAGACAAACAAATCACTTGCGATGTTCCCAAAAAGTTTATTATCATTAAAAAACAATCCCTAGGATGGTTTCTCTTCAATAAATCTGTTTCCAACTAACGATAGTGGAACCAGGCCTGTAAAATTGTTCCGACTCAAATCATGAAAAACTAGTAGAAGCCCATATCCAACTTTTTCAAGTGGGCCATTTGTGTGACAAACCCCTCCTCATCTACCCTGATAGCTGCAGGTGTTTTGTGTTGTTTCTTCATGTCTTGTATGGTGTTATGTTAACGAGGAACAAGTTTCTCCCTGAGTGTAAAGGGATGTTTTATTTCTTTGTTTCTCTTCACTTCAATCATAGTTGGATTTTGTTGTGTCTTTGTCGATATTTCTATTTTTGTGCTTCTAGGGGATCTGTTTTAGATTAATATTTTTACTAGAGGTGTTATGTTTATCTCTTGACTCATGACTTGTTGACAACCTTTCTACTGTCTATTTTTTTTCTAATCTATTCAATGTACTTTATTGCTTGTATCAAATACAATATTTTATATTTAAAAAGATGCCATATAGTAGTTTTAAAATTGAGCACTCCACTGCCCAATAAACTGTTGCAGCTTGTTAGGATATTCCGACACATAGGAAATAGTTAAGTATAACTTGGTCTAGTATAGATTTAGGTAAAGTGTGTTTCTTTACTATGTACTTTTGTAACTTACAATCCGATAGTCACGATATATTCTAGACATTAAGTGATCTGATGGTTCATTCTCTCCTCTATATTACCAACACTTGATCTGTGGCTTAATCCCCGATTGGTCCATGATATCTATTTAAAGAGCATGGAGGATCATTTGTAGTGTGACTGTTCATGAGAGAAGCTTATGTAAATTGTCTTTCTTTTATTAATAAATTGCCTGAAGTGGCCGCGTTGGCTGAGGCCGTGGACAGTTTCCCTCTTTGAGGGTTTTAATCACGTCAAGAATACTGGTGTATTGATCTGTGATCTGTTTGTGAGCGGTGTCCTTTGGTGTTGTATCCGAGGAACTTACTCTGTAAATTGCTACATGGTACTAGAACAATTTGAGGGCTGCATCCATTGGTGAACCAAATCCGAAGCCGGTACAACTGCATTCGATTGTCGTTTCCTAGATCTGTTATTTCTGACTGGTTTCGGGTCGAGAGGACTACTTTATTGTTTTAGGAGCATCTATTTCAGTGAGGAACGCCTTTTGTTTCATGCAAAAAGGTTTCCGGTAGCCCTAGCTACGTCATTTTTAAGATCCAGAGGTATACAATTTTTATTTTTTTTTATTTTTTTTTGTTTGTAGTTATAGTTATTCATCTCTCTGTTTATTTCGGTTTATTTAGCTCTCTGTTTTTTATTACTGGATCTATACCTTTCATTTCTGTGTATGCTCTTTGCCTTGCGACTTTGTGCGATCTTGGTAAATCAGAAACAGAAAGGAACGATTTTCTCATGCGTATGCTATTTCCATCGTGTCTTAGTGTGATTTCGGAAAATTAGAAACATTGAGGCAAATATTTAGTTTCCAGTGAAAGCTAACTTCAAGCCATAAGGTTTGGTTTTTTTTGCATGTCTGTGTTGGGTTGTGTGGTTTTTTGTTTTGTAGGCAAAAATAGTTTTTTTAAAGTAAGCACACACCCTAAAGCTCCAGTGACTAAAAAAAAAAAACCCTTCCCAAAAATTACTAGCCTTTTAAACTGACTCACTTGGTCCAAAGTTACTTTATGAGAATAGAGGTCTTGGATTCAAGTATTTCTTCTTGTTGAGTTATTTTTTCAAAAAACACATGTAACTTATGTTTTAAAGTTACTTTACGTAAAAGTGTTCTTACCCATTATAAAGAGTGAGTCACTTATAATTCTAAAGTCTCTTTATCTTTTATTTAAGTTACAATTTAGTGAGTAGCTCATAAAGTATCATTGTAAAAGTGACTTTCACTTATTTATAAAAATGGGTCACATAAAATCTTTTTTAAAGTGAGCTAATTAGATTAAGTTTGGAAAGGTGAGGGATTTTTTTTTTAAAATATAATAGTATCATTCTCTTCTGCACATTCATGCACTTCGTCAGCATCTTCAACGACTTTTCTTCAAAAAGCCATAACTTCTTCATCCGGAAGCCGTTTTTAGAGCCTTTTTTTTAGTTGGCTTAATTTTTCGAGATCTTCCATTGGAACACTTAGTTTTAGCATCTACACCTTCAGTTTCCGTTAAAATGAAAAGTCCATGCCAAGTTATCCTTGACAGCACCAACTACTTCCAATGGTGGTCCTACATTATGGATTTACTTAGAAGTAAAGGCCTTTACAGAATAGCCTTAGGCCAAGAAACTAAACCTAAAGATGAAGGTAAGGCAGCCAAATGGGAAAATAGGCAAGATCAAGCACGTGGAATGATAGGGATATCTATTTCTCTAGACCTTAGATTCCATATCGCAAAACTTGATACCCCTAATGAAGCAAAGAAACAACTCACTAAAGTTTTTGGAATTAAAAATGAAATTAGAGCCCATCAACTTGAAAATGAGTTGCTTACGCTGGACCCCAATAATTTTTCTTCCATTCATGATTTTTTGTCCAAGTTCAAGACCCTTAGACTTCTCTTGGAAGGTGTTAAGGTTAAGAAAGAAAATGGTAGCCTTATCTATTCCATTCTTACTAAGTTGGGACCAACCTACTCTGTGTTTGTTTCCACATTCCATTCTATTAGAGAAGCATTTATTTCTCAAGGACAAGACTACAAGTCCCCCTCTTTTGATGCCTTTTGTGATTCTTTAATAAGAGAACAAGCAAAACTCTTACATCTTGGTCTTCTTAATCTTGAAAACTCTTCTAAGAAAGCCTTAGCCGCCCAACAACAACCAAATTCAAATAATCCTAAGAAGAAATATCCTAAAAAGAATGGTCTTAAATCATACAAGGGTCCTAAGCAATTTCAATCTCAAGATGAAAAATCAATTCAACAAAATGATAAGGCAAATAAAAACAAAGGGAAGAAGATTGATAGACATTGCAACTTTTGTAATCGAGATGGCCACTTAGAATCCAAATGCTTTAAGAAGATGGAAACCTTGGAAGCAACAATGAAGAAGCATAACATCCATTTGGAGCACTCTTCAACTTCAACTTCATCTTCAGGAATGGCACTTTCTGCATGTGGTTGTCAATCATTTCGGTCTGGCTATGCACTAAATGTATCTTCTTCCTCTCATTCTCATGAGTGGCTCATTGATTCTGGAGCTTCTTATCACATGGCCAAAAACAAAGCCATGTTTTCTTCTTTAAATGATTGTAACACCAAAAATATATATGTTGGTGATGATAGATCTCTTAGTGTTGTAGGGACTGGAACTGTTCATATAGACAATGGTCAATTTAATGATGTATTATGTGTTCCAACCTTATCCTGCAACCTTCTATCTGTATATCAGATAACTCATTCAGGTGAAGGTAAAATCGTTGAATTTTACCTCATGATGTTGTAATTAAGGACCTAAAGGATCCTAGACAGATTTTAGCTACTAGCATTGCTGATGATTCTACAAGGTTGTATAATTTTCACAACTTTGGGTCATCAAATCTTCCCTCGGTATTTGTT
>APFE030392656.1:0-10105 GCA_000404065.3 Pinus taeda | reverse complement strand
TTATTTATATTTAAATTATTATTTTAAAATTATTTATAATTACTATTTGGTATAATATTTTGTATTATTTGGCACCGCGTTAAAAAATGACGCATAGACTGTTTCTAGAATTTAAATTTCGATATCTTTATAAAAGTATGTGGTCACTGTATAACTTTAAAGTGAATGATACACATATTCTAGAGAAAGAGATATGTGGTCACTGTATAACTTTAAAGTGAATGATACACATTCCAGAGAGAAAGAGATATTACTAAGATTTTCAAAAAAATAAAACTATGGTTAAGTTTGTTGAATTAGTAGTTGAGAAAAGTTGATGTAGGTTTATTATGTGACATGAGATGTCCATAAAATATTCTAGAGATAAAGAGAAGGATTTGGTTAGGGTTTTGTTTATTATTTATTTATATTTTATTTTCGTCTAAAATGAGTTTTTTAAATTTATACTTATTTACTTGTCCAGATGTTTGGATTTTGATTGGTGATTTTCAACTATTTGTAAACATTTTAAGGTTAAACAATAAATTTTTTCTTATTAAATTCTTTTTTCCTTCTCATGGTTTTCTTTCCATTGTTTTATTTATGTATATATAAATAATATCTTTTAAAGTTGATGGGACAATAAAAGTGTTTCTCTTAAACCTTTTTTTTTTTAATCATTACTATTGATATTTACTTTTTTTTTTTAATCATTACTATTGATATTTACTATTGGTAATATATACAAGTTACCATAATTTGAATATTTCTTGTTGTGGGAATAATATATGGTTTGGAAAAACACAATGTGATAAACTATCGTCAATGTCGTTCTTAGGTGGAAACAGAGCTCCGCGGCTCCATCAATTTTTTACCTTATCTCTTCCTATGTGTGTATCAATACTTTCTTCCATAAATGGTTTCGGCCATTCATAAGAAATTTAAAGTGCAATAACAAAAATATTTCTATTAAACTCTCTTCTTGAACTTCTTATTGTTATTTATTACTGGGCAAGCTAACTTGATTTGATATAAACTAAATAATCTCTTACTCTTGGCTTAAATTTTATTATTATTTATTACTACTTAATATAACTTGATTTAATATAAACTAAATAATCTCTCTATTACTGTGATGGGAATGAATAAGTTACAAGAGAGACAAATTCAAATTCAATTATTTTCAAATTTTAATTGTGAGGTTATGAAATGAATTTTGTATTTTGCAATTTAATTTTTTTTGTTTAGTATTTTATAATTTAATTCACATTTTTTTATCA
Organism: Pinus taeda; assembly: GCA_000404065.3. Classification (NCBI taxonomy): domain Eukaryota; kingdom Viridiplantae; phylum Streptophyta; class Pinopsida; order Pinales; family Pinaceae; genus Pinus; species Pinus taeda. Next base: position 8,846 of record APFE030392656.1, on the reverse strand, counting down.
TAAGCTAAATTTAGCTTTTTATAATTTGTGCTATATCTAAAGTTTATTATTTGTGTCTAGTATGGGGGAGATGCGTAAGTAATGTAAGTATGTCAACACTTTTTAAATGTCGGAAAAAATATACATACAGAAAAAACCAAAACAAAATTAATTGTCAACTTCATATGTTTAAATTAATATTGAAATTAAAACATATATAAATGTAAAATGTAAAATGTAAAATATTAAAACCAGTCACACAAATCAATCATATAAATTCTCTATACCCTGTAATCTTCGTCTGGATTAGCGGTTTTTCGACTTCTCACAACCCATGCTTTTTCCCATTATATTCTTAACCCATGGCTTTTCCCATGGTATTCTTCTTTAATGTAACCTATTTAAAGGGTTAAAATTTCAATAAATTATCCTTTATTCTAAAGAGAAATATTTGGTTGGAGCTTTGAGTGTTATTTATTTGTGCTCTACCTCTGCCCAAAATGAGTTATGTAAAATCTACACCTTGTTTACTTGGTACCAAGTTCATTTTTGATTGGTGATTTTCAGCCACTTGTGAAAATTTTAAGGTTGAACATAAAATTATTTCTATTAAGCTCTCTATTTGTGAGATTTTTGATTCAAATTATCCATAGTCTCCATTTTTCAATCTACGTTTTGAGTTTATAACAAGACTCATCTTCAGGACAATGTGCAAAGAAGAAAAAAGAGTGAAAGAATAAATATGGGAGAGATGCAAAAAGAGATGAAGAGAGCCAACCAACAAATCTATAAGATAAAATAAAACTTAAACAAAAAAGCAATAGAAAATGAACGCAATATCTAATATGATATTAAATATTTATTTATTTATTTTAATTAAATATTTAATTTTTTTTATTTTATTTTTTTTATATTTTATATTAATTTGATAATTCGTTCATTTGTTCTCTTTATCTTTATATTTATATTATATTTATATATTTATATATAAATATAAATTAATATGTCTTTGTTTTGCCTTTATCACTACTATTAGCATTTACTATAAGTTTACCATAATTTGGTTATTACGTGTCGTGAGAAAGATTTATGGTTTGGAAGGAAAAAGTGTAATACGCTATCATTAATGAGGTGGAAACAAGGCTCTGCAACTTCATCACTTTCTTACCTTAGCTCTTCCCATGCATGCATCAATAATTGCTTCCATGAATGGTTTTCGGTCACTTGTAAGCAATTCAAAGTCCAATAATAAAATTACTTCTATTAAAATATCTCCTTTTCCTTTTTATGGTTATGTATTATATGGTAATCTAACTTTATTTAATATAAACTAAATATAATCTCTCACTCTCTGCTTGGCCTTTTTATTGTTATTTATTACTTCCTAATATAACCTAATTTAATATAAACTGTAGAATCTTTTTATTTATTTATTTATTTTTATTTTTATTGGTTTATTTTTATTTTTCATTTATTTATTTATTTTTATTTTTATTTTATTTATTTATTTATTTTATTTTTATTTTATTTTTTTTCTTTTCTTTTCTTTTCTGAATCAGGCTATTTACAAAAAGTCAAAAAGTTACATCAGTGTTACAACAAAGCCATGGCCCTATAAATCCTGCCGAGAGATTGACAGTTTGCCCAAATTTATACATACCCAAAGTTGAACATATTCAAAAATTGGATGCTGAACATGGACATGCTGAGACAAACGAACATATCGACACTGAACACTACTTAAACATGGAGTAACAGACATATGGATCCATATTGCCGACACATAGATTTTAAAATCCAGACTAAAGCCAAACACATACAGAAAACAAGATACGAAGACAGAGTAATGCTCCCACTTCCAGGCTGCCGAGAGCGAACTGGTTGATTGGATTAATCATCGTCCGTGGTGTAGGGCTCTTCCTCCACCCTGCACCCAAATTGCCGGGAGTCATCCGAGTCAGAGAGAGGGACCATCGAGCAAGTAGGGACCCCCTGAGCAGGCTCGCTTGGACCCGCAAGGCCTGCTTGAGTAGCCAGGGTGGAACTTTCCATAGCAGGGCGTTGCAGATCAATTGTGGGCATTGTCCCTTGAGCTGGTGGTGGGTTTTCCTGATTTACTTTCGCCTGACCTCTGAGATTATCACAGTGCTCGGCAGTAACAGATACAATGAAAGTGGAGTTGGCGAGTGTGCAGGGTATCCGATACCTGACTGTGGCGTGCGCTTCATGTCCACATTCTGTTATGCTTCCGCTCCCAGGCCCTCTGCCACGTCCCGCTGTTATGCCATGGAGGCGATGCTGCTCAGATGTAACTTCGATGAAGGAAGAAGGAGAAATGGGGCCAGTCCTCTGAGCGATAGCCCGACCGCGAGAGCCTCCTCGTCGACTGCTCATTCTGAGACGCTCTCTCCTCATTGCTAAATTCAGAGGATGAACCAGCTTGCAGAAACCCGGAGAGGAGAAATTAACCAAGACGGGGGCCACAAAATTTGGCTTACAATGCTTGCAAACCACCCTCAAGCTTGGGACAATACCTGAGTTGGGCACAGAGCAAGAATGTCCCTGTGCAATCCCCCACATCACCGAGGAGTGCTCCAGCATTGTAGTGGAGTGCCCAACAACTTCAAATGAATGCGTGAATGTAACAGAGGCTCCCGGAATATGAAGCGCCATCGCACAGGTTACCAGGAGGCCAATTAAGGAGGACAAGACTAGTAATAATCCCCGCATTGAAGTTCCTGCATGCGCCCATTTGAAAATTCTGTAGGGTACTGCGAGGCACGCAAGGGCTGACACATGCCCATTTGATGCACCACCTGTGAACTGCCATGCCTTTTAAGCACCCGCATCCGGGAGGGAGAGATCATTCTGCACCAAAGAAATACAATCCTTTTTGAGTTGGTCATCCTCTACCATGTCAAGAGAACCTGAGAAGTAGGGAAGTAGCTGAGATACGCCCTGGTTAGCCAGTCTGTCTGCTACTTGGTTTGCTGTTCTTCTTACATGCTGGAAGGTTATGCTTTGGGGATTTTTTAGCTTTTCCTCCAGTGATTCCAGTCTACTGAGCAATCGCCAGCTTGATGCTACCTTAACTGCGGTAGCCCCTGCCTGTATTCTTTTAGCAGCGGCTATAAGAATGAAAGAGTCGCCTTCGACCTCAAGAGGGAAGAAGTGCTTTTGTTCTGCTATGCAAATCCCTTCATAGAGTCCTTCCAATTCTGTTGCATTGTTAGTTTCTTTGCCAATTGATCCGTAGAATATATGCAATATTGCTCCTGTGTAGCTTCTGAAGATTCCCCCAAATCCCGTAGGCCCAGGATTACCTTTGGCAGCCCCATCAAAATTCAGCTTATATGAGTTGATTACCGGTGGGGACCAGGATAGCGGAGAGGCGGTGCTAGTTGTGGGACGGGTGTTGACCTTTGCTAAAGAGGAGAGGTCTAAATTCCATTCTTTCAGTATATTTCGTTCCTGCTGAGATTCTGGCAGATCTGTATCATACCAGGTTTTGATGGCTAAAGTTTCTTGTAAATTTTTTTTGAAGATGAGCCACAGAGCATCTATTGATCGGTAGGAATTATTGAAGATTCTGTAGTTTTGTTCCTTCCAGAGAATCCAATATATAAAGCCTGGTAGTAGACTCCACAGAGAGTTGAGAAGCTGGCTTTTGAAAGGGTTCTTAGTCCATTTCCTTATAGTTTTTGTTACATCCTCCATCCTTGCTTCTGATCTCATGTTGCATTTTTCAACTTTCTTCCAAAGTTGCGTAGCTAGCAGACATGTTTCCATTAAATGACTTATGGTTTCAGAGTTGAGATTACAATTTGGGCATCTGGATGGCCCAATAAATCCACGCTTGAGCAGGTTGTCCCAAGTGAGTATGCACCTTTTACTTAGAATCCATAAGAAAGTTGAAATTTTGGGCCATAGTCCTGGTTGCCAGACTTTTTCCCAAATTTGGTCCTTGTTTGTTTGAATGTCTGAATAGCGCAGTTGGTGAGCTTCTTTAGTGGTAAATGTTCCTTTGGGAGTATGACCCCATCTTAATCTGTCCTGCTGGTTGGAGTAACGAATTCTTCTATATGTGAGTTCTTGATCGATTTCAGAATGCGTTTCTCCCTACCAGTCCATCTGCCAGAGGCTAGCTGGTTTCCAGATTTGGAAGTCATGATGTGTGGATTGTTGCCAGAATTGATGAATGCGGGTGAGGTTCGCCTGCTGCATGTGAATTTTCCAAAGAGGCTTTTGAAATAAAGTTGCCAGTTTTAGGAGTTGTTGCCATGAATCCTCCTAGAACCTTGTTGTCGTGCCTGAGTGAATTTCCCAGAAGCTATGCTCTTGAATGAAATTGCTGTGAAGCTTTGCAGTGTTCCAGATTGGTGATCCCTGGGTTGTGGAGTTGATTCTTATGAGATCGGTCCATTGACTTCCCGGGGCATATTTTGCTTGCCATAGTCTGGCCCATAGTGAGTGTGGCTTGGAGATCCAATTCCACCACATTCGTGCTCCCATTGTATTGTTGCTTTGGAGAGGATCTCTTAATCCTAGACCTCCTTCTGATTTGATTTTGCAGACTTCTTTCCAGTTAACAAGAGACCATTTTCTGTTCAGTCCTAAGGAGCCCCAAAGGAAGTTGCGCTGAAGGTTGCATATGGCTTTAAGGACCCATTTTGGAGCTGCCATAATGGAAAAAGGATACAATGGCATTGCTTGTAAGACCGATTTGATTAAGACTAATCTGCCCGCCATGTTTAGAGCACGAAAAGTCCATGACAAGAGCTTTGATTCTAATTTATCTAGGAGAGACCTCCAAGAAGCATGCTTGATGGCAGAGTCCGATAGGGGTGCCCCTAGGTATTTAGATGGAAGCTTGGATATGGTGAACCCTAGAATTCTGGCAATATTCCTTTGCGTAGAGGGGGGGGTGTTGAAGAAGAAGAGCTGAGATTTCGAGGCATTAATGGATGTGCCAGAGGCGTCGGAGAAGAGGGAGAGCAGAGATTTGAAGACAGAGGCTTCTTGCGAGGAGGGATGACCAAATAACATAGTGTCATCAACAAACTGCTGATGGGACTGAGGATTAAGACCATGGATGGAGATTCCTTTTAGAGCTTGGGAGGAAACAACGGATTTGAGAAGCTTGCTGAGCCCTTCTGCCATTAGAACAAAGAGGAAAGGTGAAAGAGGATCCCCCTGCCTAATGCCACGAGAGGGACGGAAAGGAGAGGAGGGTGAACCATTCAGCAGGACAAAGAAGCTGGGAGAGGAAATTAGGTTCATGATCCATCTGGTCCAAGTTGCACTGAAACCAAAAGCCAATATCATTTTGTGAATGTAATTCCAACTAAGTTTATCAAAGGCTTTAGAGAGATCCAGTTTTAGTATCATACCTGGTTTTTTTAGAATCTTTAATGAGTGAATCACCTCATTTGATAGAATTATTCCATCCATGATCTGTCGTCCTTCTACATATCCCGTCTGTTCTGGAGAAATGAGTAGTGGAAGGAGAGGTTTAAGCCTGTTCGCTATTACCTTTGAGATGAGCTTATAGATAACATTGCGTAGCGCGATTGGTCTATATTTTTCAGGCTTGTTTGGTTCTTCACCTTTGGGAACCAATGCTATGAAGGTGGAATTGAGGGCAGGAAGAATCCAGTGCATGATTCTTGATTCCTCCACTAGTTCCCAAACCTCAGCTTTAATGAGCTCCCAAAATTCATGAAAGAAATTGGCTGTGAAGCCGTCAGGCCCAGGAGCCTTGCCATCTTTAAGTTGGGTCATGGCTTCTTCAACTTCCCTTAGTGACGTAGGCTGAAGCAGTTTATTATTGTGATCCTCTGTTATGATTCGAGGAATGTGTTGCGTGATGGTTCTAATTGCCTCATCTTTGTTGCCTATGGGCTCCCTGAGAATGTCCTGAAAGTAGCCTGTGAATTCCTTCTCCATATCTTCATGTGCTTCGATTCTTTCCCCTTGTTTATTTTTTATGAATGTAATGTTATTGTGCATTTGCCTTTGGATGGTGGTTTTATGGAAGAATTTGGTGTTCTTCTCCCCCTCTTTTAGCCAGCTGATTCTGGATTTTTGACGCCAGAGAATTTCCTCTTGTTTCCTGCGCTCTTCAATTTGATTCCAAAGGATCTGCTCGTGTTGTGTCTATTCATCTGTTCTGCCTTCTAGAATGAAAGTTTGTTGAAGTGTTTTCATTTGTTGTTCCAGTCTCTGGCGATTCTCATGTATGTTGCCAAAATGTGTGCGATTCCAGACTTTGAGGACTTGTTTTAAGTTTTTCAATTTTTGTTGGAATTGATACATTTTGGCCCCCTCTGGCAGTATATAAGATTTCCATGCCTCTCTTACCACTGTCTTGAAATTTAGATTTGTGAGCCAAAAGGCTTCCAATCGGAAGGGTCTATCGCTGCGAGTGCCTGGCCTGGACCATTGTAGCAAAATTGGCCAGTGATCGGATCCTCCTTGGGGTATGATGGAAGCATTGAAGTCCCCTCCCAGGTGGATTGCATTATCCGAGATGAGGAACCTATCGAGCCTAGAGGCTATGTGATGAATGCCTCGGTGCTTATTAGTCCAAGTAAAAATTCCATTGGAGGTCGGAATATCCATGAGTTGATTGCTTTGAATGAATTATTTGAGGCCATTGCTGTCACTGTCGAGCCTGATTCTGCCTCCTTTTCTCTCCTCCATAGATTTTATGATGTTGAAGTCTCCTCCGCCGATCTAGAGGGGAAACTGCCTGTTCTCATTTAGGATAGAGATTGTTTCCAGAAGATCTAGTTTTTGCTGAATAGTCTGCGGAAAATACACATTTGAGAGATTCCCATGTATGTTGGTGCCAATAAGGTGGAAGGACGCTTGGATAAGATGATGGGTGGCATGGAAATCATATAGTGAAGGAGTCTGCGGGTTCCACAGAATGGCAAGTCCGCCTGAAGCCCCTGAGGTGTCAACTGAAATTGAGCGGCTACCTGCCCAGATCTTGTTTCGAATTCTTTCAATAGCTATGTTGCTGCTTTTTGTCTCTTGAAGAAAAACTATGGATGGTTTTTCTTGTTGAATCAGTTTTTTGATCATCTGATGTTTTGAGGGGCTATTGAGTCCTCTCACATTCCAGGAGATGAGCTTCATGGAAACTCAGGTTTGGGTTTATAGAACTTTGTCAACTTAGGGAATCGCCCCGATTCCATAAGTATTTCTCCCACTATTATGGTTCTCTGTAGATCTGTCTTGCGTCCCCTTTTCTTGGTTTCTTTGAGCGTTTTTTTTCCATCCGAGGGGCTTCCTCCTTGTATACCCGACTTTTATTGTGCTGCACTTTGGTTAGGACTCCTTCAAGTCTGTTGATTTGCCAAGGGGGAATTGAGTTGTATTCTTTTTGTTTGCAAGCTGTTTCAAGTTTGAAGATATCAAGACCATCTAGGCTTACATGCTCCAAATCTTCCTCCATGATGATAGGCGGGCTCTGGTCTTCCTCATCTGCGTCTTCCTGAAGACTGAGAGAAAGAGTTGCATCTAGGTCCATGGCCGAGGCCTGCAGTTTAAGATCTAGCACAAATTTCCCCTGGGAAGAGGGGAAAGGGCTATGATCTAAAACCATTTTAGAATTATCCGAAGGAGGGTTAGGTGTGTGGTGAGAAGAGACTAGATCTGAGGACTGCATGGGGGCTAAGGGGTTAAGGGAAGATGAAGGCATAGAAATATTCTCCAAGGGATCAGAGCTAGGTTGGTCTTGCGGATCTTGAGAAGCAAGAAAACAGAATCTGTTCGGTGAATCTGATTTGATGGCATTATCAGGGACAGCCGGGCTTTTCTTGGCATGCCTACGGCGGTTAGGAACTTTGGTGAAACCTTCCGAGTCTTTATTGGTGTCATTGGAAGAGGCTTTAGACTGCGAGTTCAAAGGACAGTCTCGGAAGAGGTGGCCATGCTCATGACATTTGCGGCAGCGAAAGGGGATATGCTCATAATCTAAAGGCTGTGTCCATTCAAAGTCATTATGAAAGAGACTTACCGAGTCAGCTAAAGCCTTAGTCAGGTGCATCTGAACGCAGATCCTGGCGTACGAGGTGTATTTGCGGGTTTTTGTTTCCACCGCAACTTTGATGAAGGTCCCAAGTTTGTTGCCAATGTCTGCAAGCGTTTCTTCTTTCCAGTATTCTACTAGGAGGGAATACATTCGTATCCATACTGGAGCCCAGCTGAAATCTTCTTTATCAGGGTTAAATCTTGGCTTCCACTCCGTGAGATAAAGTCCTGAGGAGTTAAAGAAATATGGGCCGCCTTCGAATATCCGCGCTTTGTCCTCCATACAATGGAAGATGGCTGTGAAGAAACCTTTCGGGCCAAGCTGCAGGGTAACTTGTCCTTTTGGCTTCCATTTTGAGGCTATCCAGCCCTGCAATGCCTTTTCAGTAGGCCAGAATCCAAGAAACTTTCCTATTAGCGCATGATCCTGCATGTATTGGATCTCACCATTGATGCGATGACTTGGCAGATCAACCTTGATGCGTTCTGTAGCCTTCGGAATACAGGTGGCCGAGGTCGCCTTTAGCTGTGACGAAGAAGCTTTTTGGTGCGCCTCTTTTTCTATATTCACCGCATCATTCTCGGCTGTAGGTATCTCTTTTCCATGCGTTCTTTGTCCTCCCTGCTCAGCTCTAGGGACAACGCCAAAAGGGGTCAGAGGTGTCGCGTGCTGTTCCGTGTCAGAGTTTGGAGTGTCAAGAGGAGGGGGAGTGGAGCCCTCCCCTCCTGCAGGCTTTTCCATTGAAGGCTTTCAGAAGGAGTCCGACAGCGTGAGCTCGAGCCGTGAGAGGCGATCGGTTGATTAGTTTGTTCAAAAGTGTTGCAGG
>APFE030392647.1:29815-237636 GCA_000404065.3 Pinus taeda | reverse complement strand
GCTAGTTCAAGTGCACCCAAACCAAAAGAAGAAAAAATGCTAGGTAAAGTAGGCTGGGTAAGTAGTTTTGCGGTTGCAGAAATCAAGCTATGTGATCCATTTCATGTTTTCAAGTGTCATATCTATCCAGATCACAATTTTGAGGTACTTCTCATTTTTTATCAGATCAAACAAGGCATCTCTAACTCCTCCTTCTTCTTATTTCCCAGATCACTTACTAACATCCCCTTGAGGACCTTGGGATCTTCCCAACCAGTCCAGTTTTCACTCCATTCTTGTTAAAAGCCAAGTTGACATCTGAGTTGGCTTAGTGAAAGGAAGCCACATTTCTTGTGTAAAAATAATCTTTACACAATCCACAATTCCCTTACATTTCCACTCCACCAAGTCATACTAACTCCTAACTGTATTATTTAGCTCCCCAAGTCATTCCCCTATCCCCTACTATGTGAAAACTATATAAAAACCCAAAAATATTAAAAATCCCACCCCATGGCAACTTTAGCCAAGTATATAAAGTCGGGAAACATTAGGTCCATTTGGACCCATTGTTAGCCCCTCCGCGTCGTTTCCCTCGTGATTTATTTAACTTCTGGTTAAATAAATAACCACATCAACCCCCCCACACATAACACCATACCACACCCTCCGCGCATATTGCATTCAGATTTTATTAATGTCTGATTAATAAATTACCATAGTCCCGCGCCAAAACACATTTAACCCATAAACCCAAAGTCCAAAACCCACCCGAGGCCGTGAATAATTAATGTTTATCGCGCGCGCATTTTTATTAAATACCGATCGTTTTGCCCTCCCGCCCACCGTCGGAGCACTCCCCACAGATCCAACGGCCTTCGTCGATATCAGGCGCCCCTTCCTAGCGGCACGATATTACCCGATGGTCGACGGTTTCACCGTCGTACACGGGGACAGTTGTCGGCTTTTCATTGCATCGGGCTACCCCTGACACATAACGCTCTTGTACCAAAAGTGGTCTGACGCAAACCGCTTACCACCCTCCCCTGTTGCTTACGTCACTACATGACGATGCTGCCACCTCGCCTGCCAGTGTGTTGTACCCGCGCCCAGTTACCCTACCCTGTCACCCTGCCACGTCACCCTACTGACGTCATCCTCCGTAATGGGTCCCACTGTTGACGTCATGCTGACGTCACCTGTCATACCGCTGACGTCACCCGTCGTACCGCTGACCCCCAGCGCAGAATAAAATAGATATTTTTACATTACTTGCAATAGAAGTTAGGTTAGTTACAGTTATTGCATCAGATCTGTTTCTGTAGATATTTTGCCTATAAATACAGCCCTGAACAATGTAACAAGGGTTGGTGGGTTGTTTGGTTGATCTCTCATATGAGATTTGTGCTGTAAATATTAAGAATTTCTGTAATCAAAGGTTGTTGGAATGCTTGCATCTGAATTTGCTAGTTGTGCATTTAATGGTGGAAGAACCTAATATAGAATTCTCGTGCTTGCCCATGGTTCAATAAGTCTTTCCTTTATATGTAGCTATATCATCTATAATATCATAATCTAAGTTGCAGGAAAAAGGAATAGAACAAAATTGGTTTTCATGCCCTCTGTGCACAATTCTTGTAACTTTTCTATGTTTTCCTCTAAACCAGTGATGAATATGCATTTTTAATTAAACATGTTTAAGTTTTTTCCTTCACATTTGAATGATGTATAGGAATTCTTCATTGCTCCTATTTAGCCTTCATCCACTTTCCCTCTTGGCTGGATGAAAGATCCTTAATTGCCTCTCATCCCCTGACCTCCATTTCATCTTTGTTCCAGCATAAATCATTGTGCCATGTGTAGCTATCCTGCTCCATATTCCCCTCTTCTACCAAAGAAAACACACCCTTCAGTTCACATTCATTGACTCCATGCCCAATGGTTTGAACTTCTTACACTTTGCATGCCAACTCTAATTGAATAGATCAACCATCCCATCAATCAAAATCAAAACCCATGTGCATCATATCTAGCCTAAAATCATCCTTTAAACAAAGCTAAATCCAAAGAGAGAGCCCTCTCTACCTGCTGGTGGGCTAGGACCTGCAGTCCAAAGCTTGGTTTGTGGTTACCTCGGCTGTATTCCCTTGGGAGTCAAAGGGAACAACCTGAGTGATAACACCTTCTATAATACCCAACTAATCCAAGTAAATTCTTGACATCTCCTTGTTTTTTAGGGATATGGGCCTTTTTAATTATGTCTATTTTGTTTGGGTCAACCTGTATCCCTTCCTTAGATATAGAATGGCCAAGGAAAGTCCCTCCATTCATCAAGAATTCACATTTCTCAGGACTCAATGAAAGATTCATTTCTGTAAGACTTTGCACAGATTAGAAAGAACTTCCTAGAAGTCACATCCAAAAGGAGTGAAATCATCCATGTATATCTCAACAAAGTCATGAACAAGTTAAGTAAAGATACTTAGAACTTCCCTCTGGAAAGTAGTAGGGGCATTACATAGACGAATGGAAGGAATCTATAGGAATAGGTACCCCAAGGACATGTAAATGTGGTATTATATTGGTCTTCAAGGCTGATATGGATTTGGTTGTATCCACTAAATCCATCCAGGAAGGAGAATAATTTCTTTCCTGCAAGGCCATCTAGAACTTGGTTAATGAAGGGCAAAGGAAAATGGTCCTTCTTTGTAGCCTTGTTAATTTCTTAATAATCAGTGCAAATCCTCCCTTCCCATTTTTCTTGGGGACTAAAACAAGAGGTGACACCCACTCACTATCTGAAATGGGGTATATGAACCTTACATCTAGTAACTTCTAAAATTTGTATTTCACAATTTCCTTAAGAGTTGGGATCATCCTTCTCTAAGGTTGGTGCACAAGCTTGCATCCCTCTTTGATGTAAATATGATGAATGAAGACTGAGGGATGCACACATTTAATTTCCTTATAATCCCAAGAAAAAACATCCAGATGTTGCCTCAACACACTGCATAATTGTTCTTCCTGCTCAACAGAAATAAAGGGTTTGATGTTTAGAATTATGGATGGGCCAATCTCCACAATCTTGGTAAGTTCCACGTTAAAGTCAACATAGCACAATTCATTCCAAGGACTACTCTCAGATTCTTTCATCGGATCATCAACTGGTATGGAAGTGGGAGGCTATTTTTGTAAGTTATTTTCAATAAGGTCATCTTCATCAAGCTACCCCCCTCCTATAATAGTGTCTAAAGTGAAAACTGGGTAGAGGAATGTCTAATAAAATTCTTCCTCTTCCTCCTCCTCTAACCATAAGGGTAAATCATGCTCAACATAAGGATGGGAAAGAGGATACAACACAAGTTGTTTTGATAAATGTCCATTTTTAATATTCATATTCCCACCCTACAACTAATGTAGGCATCAACAATGGCTAACAAAGGTCTCTGTTATGGGCTGGACGACCAAGAAATCAGTGGGATACTCCCAGGAGTTAATGGAGACCATGACATCCTCAATAACTCGTTAAGGAGCTACCATGGATCTGTTTGCAAGTTGCGGCATTGTAGTGGTCTTCCTCAAAGCCCCTTGTAGTTTGAGTTCCACCATGGTTTCCCTGGTCATTAAATTGATTGTAGCCCCAAGATCAGTCAAAGTATTAGGGACCATAATGCCATCAATATGCACATCCACTACTAGGCTACTAGGATCCAATTATTTTGGAAAGATCACCCTCCCAAGCCTTTTGAAACATTCCTACTTGATAATCTTGTTGTAAATGGGAACATCTTTGATGTCCTGGAGAAGAGGTATCTTAACACACAAATTCTTCAATTCTCCCAGGAGTTCAGCCTCTTCTGGGGTAAGTTTTTTAGGGTGGACCAACCTTTCTAGATAAGGAGGTGCATTGACTTGAGGGACACTCTCCTCCTTCTCTTCTTCAATCTCTTTAGGTGGAGAAGGTGGGTGATTATCTGGGAGAACCTTCCCAGACCTAAGGTTGATCTCTTGTATTTCCACCACATAAGCAGGGTAGGATACCTCCCCACCTTAAACATGTTGTGCATGCTTGTTGCTCAGGTTCAGATTGGGTTGAGTAGGCATTTGAGGTTTCTTAGGTGTATTTTAGTGAGGGGGTTGTGGTTGAGGTTGAGATGGAGGCAGTAAAGCAAGAGGTTGGATGGTTTGGGGCCTCCACCTTGGTGAGGGGTTGCCCCATTGGGAAGGTTGGGTGGATATGACTGAAAATTAGGGTTGATAGGCTGAGGAGGATATTGAGGAGTATAAGACCAAGGATGAGGTGTGGACCACGATGGGTGAGTGGAAGGGTACCAAGGCGAGAAAGGTGCATTTTGATTTGGATTGTAGTGAGGATAATTTTCACCTTGAATGCCTTGTTGATATGGCTGAGGAGCTAGGGGTCTCCTTTGTTTAATGAAGCACAACTGCTCAGACCCACCTTCTACCCCTCCTTAGTATACAACCTTTAGACTTGGAAGAGAGGAAAATTTACCTATTGCATGATTATCATCACATACTAAGCAAACTTCTATGATATTTAGTGGACATTCATTCCTAGGATTTCTTTTAGTACACCTAGGGCAAAAGATAACTATTTTCCTCTCTGCTTCCTCTTGCTTTCTTTTGATTTGCACAGTATCCATATGGAAGGAAAAGACATGCAACATTTCACTATTAAAATATTCCAACATACTTCTTATCTCATGCTTGATGGTTGTTGTGGAGGGAGAGGAACTAACCAAGTTTTGGCTAGACCTACCTTTCTTCCTAGCAAAACTAGAGTTATTCTTGAATACAATTTTGATGTCATCATAAGGAAATTGGTATATATCTCCTTCAGATAGCATGCTAAGGGTTTCCATGACATCTTCCTTGATCCCTCAAAGAAGAACTAACTAGAGTGACTCAGGATCAAGGGTACAGTTGGCCCTCCTATAATTGAGTTGAAACCTTTCCTCGTAGTCCTCCAAAGATTCATCAAGTCCAAGGGTCATCCTAAAGATTTCCTCCTTTGTTTCTTTGGACCTATAGTAATCCTGGTAGCTGTCATTGAAGGCTTGTTGCATTTGGGCCCAGGTAGTGATGTTGCCTCCAGGTAGTGATGCTGCCTCCAAGTAGACTCATAAAACTATCAAGGATACATCTTTGAGGATAGAAGGAAATAACTTCAGCTTCTTCTCATCAAAGGCATAGTCGTAGGTCCTGCAAACAACAACAAACTCAAACATGAAGGTGTCAGGATCTTTTGAGGTTAGGCCATGGAAATGCAGAAGGGAAGCATGGCTTATATTTTTCATTCTAGCCTCTTCATTAGTTTCTCTGATAGGTAAAATCTCATTGTTTTGGTTCTAAACCATAGTTTGGGTAGGTGAGATAAGTTATTCTTCTCCTATCGGTTCTTAAAAAAATTTAGGTGGTTCTCCTAAAGGGTTTTCCAACTTCCATGTAGTCAAAGAGGGAATTTCATAGTCACTGAAGAAGAATGAAGTTTTACTATTTGATGAGGTGGGGGTTTTTGGAAAGAATTTCCCTTGGTTTTCCCTAATCCTTCGAGGCATGAAAGAACAAGTTTTCTTTTTGAATTTTCACTTTTTTTTCAAAGAAATAAGACTGATGAAAAACAGAAAAGAACAAGCAGTTCTTAAGCAGTAACAACACCTACTTAGACACCTCCCCGACAATGGCACCAAAAATTGATGAGCCTTGGTATTGCACCAAGGATGTTGCAACTCCTAAGGGATTCTACACTTCAATTATCAACCTAAGGTTTGTACAAACTTAGAGTTGATAGTGTTATATGCACAGTAGGTTAGGTTCTACTCATGTCACTCCTATTCATGAAATCATATCAAGGTATTCAAAGACCATTCCTCCAAATAGGTTTCCAACCATAGTTTGGGTGGGTGAGATAAGATATTCTTCTCCTTGTTGAAAAGTGTGCAGCAAGAAATGCTAAATTTAGAATGTGCTAAAAATAGACTTGCTAAAAATAGCATGTCTAAAAATAGCAGTTTGGCCAGTGAGGTCATTGGCCACATTGGGTGAGAGGTGAAACTACTAAAAATAGAAAGTTCTAAAAATAGCATTTTTGGGTCCCTTCTTATTTATAGCAGTCCTTAGTCTATCTATAGGAAGTAAAATTAATTTTGGTCTTAACAACAGTTGGAAATATTAATTAATTAATTCAACTGAGTTAATTAGTTAAAGAAATTCGAATTTGAAGTCTTTGTGAGCATGCACATGAGTTGTCCCACTGATTGAGGAATTTATCCTTAATTTCCTCCACTGATTGAGGGAATAAGTATGAGTTCTATAATGAGAGAATCAACTAACTTAGTTCTAACTAGTCAAGTCCAGTTAGATTATTTTAACAAGTTGTTAAAATAATAAAATATAGTTCGTTAATGCTTGCATGCATGTGACAACTATTATTTTAGATAACTGAGTGTTCACTCATGGATAACTGTTACATGTCAGATCTGTCAGAGACCCAGTTGAGATCAGATGTGGGACAATGTACTATCAGATGCTAGGATATTTCTAGTAAGTATTCCTTGTAGATCACCTGGTAATGCAATGCACTAAAGCAAAACACTTGATCTACTTCTACAAACAATTTAGCGGAAGCTTAATCAACCATGAGCAACATCAATAAAAACATATATAACAAATAAGAAGGAATCAATCACACATAACACAGAATATATCACTGGGGAAAGCACCAACATAAATCCCCAACACTGTATTATCAATCAAGTGGAAATCCTCAACAACATACAAAAAAATCAGCTCAAAAGTTATCCTGCTCCCTCTGTACTCTGATGATCTTCAATTAGAAGAAGATAAAAATCATGGACTACTTAGGCCTCAATATATAGGCCACAAGTCCTCCAATCTCCTATAATAGATCCTTCTCCATGCAAGGAATACTTACTAGAAATATCCAAGCATCTGATAGTACACTATCCCACATCTGATCTCAACTGGGTCTCTGACAGAACTGACATGCAACAGTTATCCATGAGTGAATCCTCAGTTATCTAAAATAATAGTTGTCACATGCATGCAAGCATTAACAAACTATATGTTATTATTTTAACAACTTGTTAAAATAATCTAACTGGACTTGACTAGTTAGAACTAACTTGTTAAAATAATCTAACTGGACTTGACTACTTAGAACTAACTTGTTAAAATAATCTAACTGGACTTGACTAGTTAGAACTAAGTCAACTGATTCTCTCATTAGAGAACTCATACTTATTCCCTCAATCAGTGGAGAAAATTAAGGATAAATTCCTCAATCAGTGGGACAACTCATGCGCATGCTCACAAAGACTTCAAATTCGAATTTCCTTAACTAATTAACTCAACTAAATTAATTAATTAATATTTCCAACTGCTGTTAAGACCAACAATTAATTTTACTTCCTATAGATAGACTTAGGGACTGCTATAAATAGGAAGGGACCATTAAATGCTATTTTAGAACTTCTATTTTTAGCATTCACCTCTCACCCAATGTGGCCATTGACCTCATTGGCCAAACTGCTATTTTAGTCATTTTTTTTTTAGCACATTCTAAATTAACATTTCTTGTTGCACATTTTTCAACAGTATGGAAGGAAGATTCTAAACCAGTATGTACTCCAATGCTAACAGGATGCAGTCTTAGTTCTTATGATGAATCATCAACAATAAACCAACCAACTTACAGATCTATGATTGGAAGTTTGCTTTATCTAATAGGTACCATACCTGATATCATGCATGTAGTAGGAATTATTGGAAGGTTCCAAGCAAATCCAAAGGAATCACATCTCCAGGAGGTTAAAAGAATTTTCAAATATCTTCAAGGAACTCAGGACTTTGGACTATGGTATCCTAAATATACATACCTTACTCTTCATGCATATATAGATGCAGATTAGGTAGGAAATGCTGATGATCAAAAGAGCACTAGTGGAAGTGCATTTTATATGGGTTATCGGTTAGTGTCATGGTTCAACAAGAAACAAAGTTAGATTGCCTTATCTACAACCGAAGCAGAATATGTGGCTATTGCATCTTGCTGCACACAACTACTTTAGATGATGCAAAAATTGAAAGAAATTCAGATCACATGTGCTCCACCTATATCCATTCTATGTGATAATACAAGTGCCATCAGTATTTAAAAAAATATTGTCATGCACTCCAAGACCAAGCACATACCCTTTAAGTACCATTTTCTACAAGAACAAGTGATTGAACAAAAGGTTAAATTGGAGTATGTTCCCTCCAAAGAATAGGTTGCTGATATATTTACTAAGCCACTTCCGAGAGAAACATTTGAAAATCTCAAACAAAAGTTAGGAGTAGTCGCTGCATCATCCTGCTGTTAAATCGAGTTTTTAGAGGAAGGTTATTATACGCGGGTTTCATGAAGTATAGTCACGTATACACATTGTTTTCTGTGGCTGAAGGAGCATATATGATTTTATCATAGAAAAACAGTGGGTCAGACTTTGATATGGGTTCTCTCTATGATAGTAATGATTACAGTCTGACGATATGTTTTGTTCATTGATTTTTATTTGACTGACAAAGATGCCTTGATGAATGAATTGTTGACAATGCATAGGTAGCATAGGTTCAGGGGGAGCATTAGTCTTCACTCACATTCAACATTGTTGGCATCATGGTTGCTAAGTTCAACCATGGCTTCAGATAATAATATCATTTGTTGCATAAGTCATGTAAAGATCTAGGGTGTGATATGACTTCTTCTGTCATGGTCTATATTTCAATGAGTCCTATTGGACATATGATGTAATTTGTATCCCAACTTTGCATGGGATGGATGATGTAATAATTGTTGTATTTCTGTCATGTATAAATAATTGGTATATCCCCACTTGTTTGGGTGGATGAGTCAAATATGGTGTATCCCCACTTGGTTGGGGGATTGATGAATGTATGAGTCATTGGTCATAGGGAGGTCATATTCACTTAGTTGAGTTATAGAGTCATGTTATCATATCTCTGCAGACTCGGCATGTACTCAGGGGGAGCATGGACAACATAATGTATATCAAAGGGGGAGAGGAACCTGGTCCACCCTTTTCCCTTGATTTAAAAGGGGGAGAGTATTTTGGTGTTGCTTGTTATCTCTAATAGTTTCTACAACTTGCAGTAATCAACACCAGCATGGTTGCCACCAAGTCCAAAGGGGGAGATTGTTGGCATTATGATACAAGTGTTGACCTTGATGGAAACTCATTCATAGGTCAATTCAGTTTTGATGAAAGGCAGCCCACAATCTAACAGATCCATTTAGATGTAACAGGGCATTGGTATAGAAGAATAGGAAGATGGGACTAAAGTCTACTAATCAGAATGAAGAAGTTGAAGGTAAAGGATGGTGAAAATAAGTTTAAAATGTATATGCAGGTCCACTTAGTCAAGACAATGTATACATGCACGACCACAAGAAAAAAAGCACATATACGTATACACACACTCCCACAAGAGGAAAAGCATATACAGGTTGGAAAATCAAGGAATTTCAAGAGTAGAGAATACCAGGGGTCAATACCATGGTATTAGCCCACAATATTAAGCGGAGTAATGATTATTTGATCCCATCCAAGAATACCATGGGTCATAGGTGGTTTTGGTCTGAGGTATTGAGAAAGGCCTAAAACTATATAAGGAGGAGAAGGTCAGAAGGCCAAGGTGTGCAAGTGAAAAGGGTTTCTAAGGAATACTTCTATCTGAAGTATATTTTACATTACAGGGGCTATGTTGTGTGATTTGATCTAAAATATTTTGTGCACCTTGACTTCAATGTTGGATCAGGATCATGAGACCTGAAATGACTCATCATTGAATGATCTAATATTGGTTGGGCCAGATCTAATTGTGTACACCTATTTTATTCTTTGAATGTCACGACCTGGGTTTGTTTGAAGTCCGAAATAGCAGCAAAGTTATGAGTTAATATTTGCATATCTGTACGTTGGTTCGCTTTGGTGAAATTAAGTATACACGGCGGTTCGACTCTTCCAAGTAGCATATGTAAAAGAAAACTATGTTGTTCAGAGATGACTGATCTATTTGATCAATATTGTTGTTTTACTGCTGTCTATAAATGAAGTCTTCTTAGATATAAATGTAAAACTGAATGCATAAGGAGTTTTATATCTGATTAATTGATTGTATAAGTGAGAAGGGTGATCTCTTCTATTGCCTATGTAAGGCTCTGTAAATTGACAATAGATGTTCAATATATTGCTAGGTGGTACAAACTTGATTAAGAAGTTTTATGTTTTAGTAGTTTTGAAGGTATACACAGGTTTGATTAAAGGAAGTAGCGTATACATGCAGGCTAGGTTTATTAAAGTAGTGTATACATTCTGATGCATGATTTTTGAGGTTCCAGTTGGTTCTGAATGATAATGCAGGTTTCTGGGTTCAACACAATGTTCTGGTGACAATGATTTGATTGTTTAGATTAACTGATTGTTGGTTGATGCAGTTTGAGTTTCAAAGTTTATGATGGGTCTAGTATGAAAATTTGATTAAATAAGGTGTTCATGTGTATTTTTGTGTACCAGAAGCATCCAGTTTGAAAATTTATGAAACACGGTCCCTAGAGGAAGGTTGTATCCTTCCATAGGCTGGTGCCTACTTACTAGTAAACACATTGGCTAGTACAAGAGCTAGAGGGTTGTAGCTCCCTTCCACAAGAAGCGGGAAAACGAGAGAAGGTTGTAGCATTCTGCAGGTGGGTGCCTGCGTACTGGTATGAGTATGCACCAATACAAGATTGTAAATAGATTGTCTTATTATTAAAAGAAGACAGAGATGACAACAAGAGATGGTTTTCATCCACATTGGGTTTCCACCTTAAATCTTGGAGTTCATGTGTGTTGCTTATGTGTGATGGTTTTATCTATTTTTACTGCACTGATTAATAAGTTACTAATGCTCTAGTTATAGATCAACACATGATAAATTAACTAAATCACATGTTCTATGGGTATACGCTGGTTTCACCAATCACAGTAGCATGTACACACTAGTTCACTTCACATAAGTAGTGTATATAAATCTGTTTGGGAAATGAAAAATTATTGATCTCATAATACTGATTCACCCCCCTCTCAATATTATTTACAACAGAAACACTATACTAACAAAACACATTGGCTAACTATATCATCAACTGCCTTCCCCGGAAACGACACCAAAATGTTGTACCGATTTAATCATTATTTACTTTGACTAAACCACAAGCATTTAATTGTCAACCAAGGTAGGTCTATTTATTTCAAAGGTGTCTACACTATATGTGCCAACACATAACAACTAGGGAAATAAATGAAAGAAAATGCCGTTGAACACAATTGCAGAACATAAATCACTCATGCAGAAATTAAAAAGATATTCTACATGAATGAAATTCACTCATCACACTTCATGTTTTTCTCAAAGAATAGGTGTGCCACACATCATTAGTAAAAATGTATCAACTGATTAAATATTATAGTTCTAACCAATCCTGTGTAACAACATATAATGAATCTGGAAATAGAAGTGCATGAGTACTACGATTCATACAACAAAATTAATAAATTCACATTTAAAAGAAAGATAAACCAAACAACTAATTTACTACTACTGCAATCCCTGCTAAATAGGAGGGCCCTTCCCCCCTAGTAGGGTGAAGGGATGAAATGGAAAATAGTTAAAAACTCAACATGAAATTTGTATGAACATCACCAAAAGTGTTATGTATTAAAAATAACTGGAAATTGCAATATAAAAATGTTGATGATGTTCCTGTGTTTTTGTTCCATTTTCATGGAACCGAACCTTTTTATAAAGTTTACAAGCCTTGAAAATTAGGGAACAAATCAGCCATGAGAATCTCACGATTCTCATGCTGATCGATATTAAGAGAAAAATAGAAAGCGTTACAAATAGTTTTCAAATAAAAGACAAATTCAAGTTACATCATCTCCACAATCATTACCGCTGAGATCCTTTGACTACCCATATATGATTCATGATTCTTGACAACTGTATTTGAAGACCACAACCACGGTCTTTGGTAGTTGCGATATAACAACAAGTCGAGATGTAACAACAATTCGAGGTGTAACAACAAAACTTCAGACTCTAACAACAAATCCTCAAAGTGTAACAACAAGTAACAACAAAAACTACTCATCCTTAGTCCTTAGTCATAGGCAACACATGAAAGAAAAATAAACAGAAAACTTCTCCCATAATTACCTTGGTTAGTGATCTCAAAAAGACATCACTTCATTCGATATTTAACGAAAGATGGAAAAATAATATGTTCAGATAGGATTGCTCTTATAACCATGGAAAATGGTAATTGGGACATAAATCTCATAGGTTTGTAGAGAGAGAATGATACAAAATGGGGAAAGAGGTGTCTAAGATATGCTTAAAAAATACACCCAACATGCGCTCCATGTTTTAAAAATAAATCTTGCATCCATGACATTGTAGTATTTTCTAATGGCCCAATTTCTCATCTATAATATACATTTGAATAAATTTTGGGATCTTTTTCCAATCTTGTTTGGATTCTTGGTAGATGAAAATTACCAATTAAATGCAACTTTTTGAAAGCTTTTCTACAAAGTAATGAATTCCCAATATGATAATCATAACCTATCAATGTAGATTTCATGCATGCCACTAAATATGAATTCTGCATACTTTTAATAATTGAAAAATATGTCTTCCTTTTCTCCAATGCATACTTGAAATATACATGTTTCAAGCAATACCTTAGACAAAATTCACTTAAAACGAAATCAATGTTAGACCTTGTTGTCACATGATATTCTTTCCCAGACCTTGTATAATTGGAATATCTCATATTGATATAAAAAGGTCAATTCCTACTCCTAGATACAATATTTTCTTGCAATGTCTCCATCATTTCATTATTCTCTCTACAAGTATTTTCATCATCATTAGGAAGAATATTATCCTCACTATGACCGTTTTGAACATGGTCAGAAAAATTTTCACCATCCTTGCTTGGATAATATTATTTACCATCCTCACTAGGAGGAAATTCTTCACTGTCATCATCTGTTCTTTTTAAATCCTCTCTTGGAGGAAATAAATCACGAGGAACTCCATCCTCATCATTGGTGCTTTTAAAATCCTCTCCTAGAGAAAATCCTTCACCATCCTCATTTATGTTTTAGAAATCCTTGCTTAGAGGAAATATTTCACCATCATCATTGGTCCTTTTGAAATCCTTAGCTAGAGGATATCCTTCACCTTCTTCATATGTACTTTTGAAATCCTCCCTTGGAGGAAATTTATTCACCATCCTCATCTCTTCCATTGAATTCCTTACTTGAACGAAATCCTTCACCATTACCTTCTATTCTCTTGTAATCCTTGATCAGAGGAAATCCGTCATCATCATTGGTGATTTTTAAATCATCGTTTGGAGGAAATTATTCACCATCCTTATCTCTTCCATTAAAATCCCCACTAAGAGGAATTCCTTCACCATCATCATCCGCACTTTTGAAATCCTCGCTTGGAGGAAATTCATCATCATTGTTTGTACTTTTGAAATAATTGCTTGAAAGAAATCCTTCATCATCATTATTTATGATTTTGTAATCCTCACTCAGAGGAAATCCATCATCATCATTCGTGCTTTTGAAATCCCCTCTTGGAGGAAATTTTCATGATCCTCATCTCTTCAGTTGAAATCCTCACTTAGAGGAAACCCTTCACCATCATCATTTGTGCTTTTGTAGTCCTCGCTCAGAGGAAATCCATTATCATCATCAGTAATTTTTTTGTTGTTGTGTAAGCTTGATAGGTCCTTTCCATTAATTTTCTATCAAAAAAGCAGGTTACTTCCACATGTCGTAAGATTAGGTGGCCTCAACCTACCCCTACCTAGTGGGAAACTAGTTTTGTGCCACCTAACAACATGATAAGCCATCCAAAAAAAATAATAATAAGTCTTACTAGCCATGTTATATATGTCTGAGAGTCTTTGTTCTTCCTACTATCTATATAACTATAAACATAACTGATAACATTCCTAAAAATTTGAAAATGCTTCATACAAAAACTACAATTAGGGGAGCACTATCACTCTATTCATCATCGACTAAATCCACATGAGAAGGGTCCTTCTCAGTAGATCCTGACAAATACGTGTGAGGAATACATGAGATATGATTCTCGATGCGGCTAAGATGTCCTTTTTGTTGCTACAATTGAAATTTGATCTTTTGAAACTCCTTGGTATAATCCGAGTACTCATGAGATGACCTATGGATTCTTGTTAGGGATTGCTCCAAGGATTTAGCTAGAAGGATCTCCATCATCCAGTATAAGTGGACCATTTTCTTATATTGGGTGGATCTTCCATGGGTATGTCTAGGGTTAGGAACCAGTGTTTTCCACTTGTCCAAATCAATTTCCAAACTTTCTTGTATATCTTTAAAATCTTCTTACCATTCTGCTATGAGCTATTTATTTGGGGTTGAATTGCCTGAAAGGTATGCATGATTTTCTTCCTGGATAATCCTATATGTCGACCAGATTGAGAAGGGGATGCTTTCCTCTGTTTCCCATGACTGTGAGCTCCTCGACCATTCCTTCCTTTACGAAAGGCACGAACCATTTTGTTGCACCTACAAGTCAAATAATTGACTGTCTCTATATCTGGAGGCCAACCTGAACAAAATATAGGCTCAAGAGAAAGACACTACCAGGGGTCGCTCCAGCCCTAGAAACCCGTGACAGAGACCTTGAAGAGGAAGAGACTGAGCCGATGTCTTCCCCAGGATGAGCAATCCAGACTAGATCCACAATGAGCAAAGCACACAGACCAACATACTAAATGCAACGAAGGATGAACTTAGCTTCATGACTTGCTTAATGCCTCTACCACCTTCCACGTCGACATTTAACCCTCACATGTGCATTGCGACCTTTCCAAGTGTTGCATTCATGTGGATGATGGCCTTAGATTTCCTTGGGATATGCATTAGACAATAGACAATGGGCTAGGACATACCCATTGGATCCATCTCACACTCTGATTGGGGAATCATCATCAGTGATTTTGAAATCCTCACTTAGGGAAATTATTAACCATCCTCATTTCTTCCATAGAAATCATGGATCAGAGGATATCCTTCACCATCATCATCTATGCTTTTGAAATCCTCAATTGGAGGAAATTCATAATCATCATTTGTGCTTTTGAAATCCTTACCTAGAGGAAATCCTTCACCATCCTTAGCTGTGCTTTTGAAATCTATTCTTAGAGAAAATTCACCATCATCATGAGTGCCTCTAAACTCTCAATGAGAAAAAATGCATTATCCTCATCTATGCCTCTAAAATTCTTGTTTCAAGGAAATTCTTCATCCTCCCCTTCATCACTGGTTCTTTCATAATCCTTAGGAATAATATTTTCTTTATTAATATGATCAATATCATTACATGTAATTTCATCAAAATCCTCACTAAGTGAAAACTTGACTCTCTATTCATAGTCAAAGCATTACTTTTATATTCATCAATATGAATAGAGTTGTTGTGTGAACAAGATGTTGGTGTTGCAAAAATATAAACTTCACTATCATGCAAATCCATGACCTTTCATAGACTATGTTGAATGATACCAATGATTTCTCTCCCAATGACAATTTATAACTCACATAATGCAAATTTCCCTCCAAAAATATCGTTTAAAAAAATTTCCTCAAAATTTTTTCTTCAAAATTTATTTCAAAATATTCTACTAAAAGTTTCTCTTAAAAATTTCAACCCTTCTTTCAACTCAAATTTTCGACACAAGTTTTCTTTTAATACTTTCCTTAAAAATAAAATAAACTTTTGTTTCAATTATTTAACATTAACTAGATAACTAGGTCAAATTTTACAATTTATATTTTATCTTTTTCTTACAATTAACAAAAGTTAATGTGAACCTATAATCTTCGCTATATATTAACTTTCCTTAATTTTAATTTTAATCCAAATTCAACAAAACCTAAAGTAATCCGACAATCTTTGTTATATATTGCTTTTCATCATTTCTATTCCTCACATCACATCAAATCTTGTAGAGCATTTGTTAAAAACCTTGGAGCGATTTATGGAGGAGCTATAAAGGGATCAAGAAGACATTCAACGATAAAATTTAATATTTTAAAAGTTAGTTTTATTTCTATTTTTACCATTTAAAAATGAATTTGGGTGATATATGTTGTTTCATTCTATTTTTATGGAAAAAAATATTTTTCTTTAACATATATCATTATCAAAGAACTCTTATATATATATATATATATATATGGGGAAAAACCATAAAAATATCACATTTATAATTCCTAGGGAGGAGGACACCAAAAAACCCGTTATAGTTGTTAGATTTTTTATGGAAAAGAAAAACATATTTTTTAGTACTTTCAATGAAAAGCCATTTTAATTTTTTGGTTAAATTTATTTCTTTAAAAGATTCTTATTCGGAAAAAAAAAATGAATAAATTAAAAAACAATATTAAAATAAATGAAATTAAAAATTAGGGAAAAAAAAAAATAAAAATAAAAAAATAAAAATTTTAAAAATAAAAGGAATACAAAAGTAAATAAAATTAAAAAATTAAAAGTAAAATTTAATAAAGAAAATAAAATAAAAACAAATTTTAAATTTAAAAAAATTAAAAATTGAAAGCAAATTTTATATATATATATATAAAATTTAGAAAAGTTAAAAAATAAATGAATTTGCATCACAGTAGGGACTATAGGGCTATGACACAACCAATGCAATGGTTATCTTGCCATTACACTGGCCATGTCGTGGCCCTTTGACCGCAAATTGGCAGAGGGCCGATTCTAGGAATCAACCCTCAGTACAAACAAGAAAAGTTTGTGCTCATCTGCATGGAGGGGCGTTCACATAATGGACCCTCCACTGCATCGAGTGCCGAAGGGACACAATATTGCCATTGCAACAGTGGAACCTCACACCAAAATGGCTTTAGCATGATGCTTTGGCACTTGAGGAAACTTGTTTTGGCACTTTGATCCAATTTTCATTAATTTTAATTTTAATTTATTATTATTATTTTTTTCCCGTAGAAAAAAATCGTAATTTTATTCATATTGATAAAATTACATTTTGTAGATGCATGAAGCATATGCAGATGGCTGTTCCTGTAATGACAGGCAGCAACAGAAAAAAAAAAAACAAAATAGCAGATGGTTGTTCTTGTAATGACAGGAAGCAACAGAAAGAACGAAAAAGAAAAAAAATAAGTTCCAGCAAGCCTAAACTTTTCTGTCTTCTTCTTCTCCACCCGTCGCCAACCTCCAGTGTCGGGAGTGGGTGTAATAATAGCTAGCTGATTTTCCATTGGGATCAATGGAAGTTCTTTGTCAGATTCCGAGCCCTTTGATCCATGAGTTCGTTTGATGCCGCTTACTTCCATTAGTGGCTCTTGTTGCAGATCTGAAATGTGTGGCCCCAAATGAGTAATTGGGGCATTCTCTTCCTGAGTGTATTTTTGACTCATTTGAGTATTTGGTTCTGTCTGAATTTTAATTTATTATTATTATTATTATTTTAATTTGTTTAATTTACATTTATTTTAATATTTTTAATTTATATTATTTCTTAATTTAATATATTTTATTTTATTAAATTTTAAATTAAATTAATTTTATATATTTTAAAATTAAATGCGTTAATTTTAGTTTTTTAAATTTTAATAGTTTTTTTTTTTTTTTTTTTTTTTTTTTTAAATATTATTTATTTATTTATTATTTATTATTATTATCTTACACTTGTTGTTAAGATTTGTAGGGTCAATAAGGTTGACGAAGGTTATTGGTTGGTAAATTTTACCTTGCAATGACAGTCAGGTCTTGTGCTCATATCCGAGCGAGGGCGGTGACTAGTCGTGGGAAATCTCAACCTTGGCCAAGCCTACTCACCTTTAGAAGTCACACCAGAGTTAGGGTTTATGAGCATTGCATGTAGGATATGGTTCAAATGGTGTTTAGAGGGGGAGGGTTCCCTCTTACAAAAATGTGGTAGATAATAGAGGAAAGGGTTCTAAGGAAACTTTTAGATTTTTGGTTGATGGGTCAATAGGCACTAGTAAAGGAGTGACAGGGGCGGGTAATCTAGGTGGTAATGGTCAGAGAATAGAAGAGGACAAAGGTACCATAGGTAGCCAATTAGATTAGTAGAAAAAGTCAAAAGTGGCTAATAGGAATGGCCCATGCAAGCCCAAAATGGTGGCAATTCCAACAACATTAATCACAGATCCCCAGACCTAAGACTTCAGGGAACACATGCGATCTTATGTGATCATATGCTATTTTATGGGTCTATGGCCCAAAAAGAAAGCATTGTGTGATTGGATCAAGCGCCAATGGAAGCCTCCAGGTGAGATAGAGTTGCATTTAGGGTCCATAGGTTTCTTTACAATGGTATTTGCGAACCTAGAGGACAAGGATTGAGTATTTGATGAAGGTCTCTATTTCATTGCCTCTGTGGGATTGTACATGTGGCCATGGAAGGATAACTTTACTCTAGAGAAAGATACTTTTACTAATGTTCTGGTCTAGGTCAAGTTATATTCCCTACCCTTAAACTATTCGCTACCCTCGACCTTAAAGCTTATAGGAGATACATTAGGGAAGTTTCTTAAGATATCATATGGGGCACTGTAAGGAAGATATACATTGTATGCAAATATTTGTGCGGAGATGGATGTGTCAGGTGCGTTACTAGAAGAAATCAAACTAGAATTTCAGGATGAAATTTGGTTGTAGCTTTTCGATTATGAATAAATTCCCTTCAGGTGTAGACATTGCCATGAGCATGGGCACCTGATAAGGAACTATCTCGTGAATATAACTGAGGATCAGGGTAAGAAACAAGGGAATAAGGAAACACAAGGCATTGTAAAGCCAAATACAAGGGGACGTGCCAACAAAATATATCAACAACGAAATTAAGGAGGGAGAGAGGCATCGAAGAATAGTTTCAAGATCCTTTCAGAGTAGAATCAAGAGGATAATAGTAATGAAGAAAATAAAAGTGAGAATAAGGATAAGGACAAAGAGGAAGGAATGATGGAGGCCGCAAACGAACTTGTTAAAAATTTGGAGATGCTAGATCTGGGTGAAGAATTTGAAGGTGATTATGAAATGGTCGCAAGTGAAGTAGGAACATAGGATGTGGATCTATATGAAATAGTGGAAAGGGAAGGGATAAAATTATAGAATATGGTGGAATAATGGAGAAAAAAGGGGTTGGAGGCCATCCTAGTAGAGCAGAAGGATTGCATCCAATACCTCTACCTGATGCTGGAGGAAGCAAAGCTTTGAGGACAGAAAGGACCACATGAAGATGTTGGGGAGATGGGTGTCAAGGCATTCGAATATTAGACCCTATCAGCACTAAGGAAAATGTGAAGGGAAAGAGGAAGGAAGCTGAATAGCGTAGCCCTTCATAACTTGGGAGCAATGTCGATCAACTTAGGTAGGATGAGAGCTCTAATCTCAAAACCTAATCTTCAAAATTCAAAATGAAAGTTGTAACATGGAATGCAAGAGGCATCAATAGCCTACGAAAACAAATATTGTTAAAGAAAAAGATAAAAATGGAATAGCCAGATCTTGTGTTCCTACAAGAAACGAAATGCTAAATAGTGAAGATTAAGGAAGTAAGTAGGAAATTAGGAAGGGAATTCACATACTTAGAGGTGGAATCTCAAAGTATTGTAGGGGGCTTGGTCTCCTAGTGGAACCCTAAGGTTTTAAGTCTAATAGATGCATAAGGCACCATATTTTTCCTATCTATAGAGACACAGATAATAGGAATCCCTCGGTCAATTGTGTTCACAAATGTTTATGGTCACTAGAGGACATATGAGAAATTAATCTTTATCCAAGCCCTTAAGGATCTTAGAGATATAAAATGCCATCTCCTATGGATTATAAAGGGATAATTTAATATGATCACTTCCTTGGCAGAAAAGAAGGGTGGTGTTTGGACTTCAAAATGTCATACAAATATCACTCATTACCATACATTTTTCACCTATGCTTCCATTATATCACTCATTATTCACCACCATGTCACTTCATTTTCCCTATTGTTCGCCATTAATGGGTCTCATTTATATCTTCCAAATATTATTTATTTTTAAGCATTTTAAAGAGAAATTCTTGATTAAATATTAGAAAATAATATATTTTACTTCAAATATGGAAAGTGGATTGTTTTTGTGACATGTGTAGGTTCCAAGGAAGCTTCCAAGATACCTTTATGTGGCCTTGAACGATAAAATTCAAATTTGATAAGATAAGCCTCATGGAGAAAATCAAGGACAAAGCGATTTGATAAGATAAGCCTCATGGAGAAGATCATGGTCTCATGGAGAAAACCAAGGACAAAGGAGGTTATGTGTCTAGATGGTTGAGAGATTTATGGAACTAAAAATATATTAGTGGATGATCATTATGAGTTTGTTACTCATCCCATTTTATAAATAGGAGTACAATCTCCTCCATTTGTAATCTGGAAGTTTTTGTAATCAGAGAATCTTCATTTGTAATCTTAGAGTTGGTTTGTAATGGAGATTTTGAAATAAAGGATCATACTTCAATTTTGCTTCTACATTTGAGTCTCCATTGAAGTGGTGTGCTTGTGGAGTTATGGAGGGCCCCCATAGCCTCACCTGCATGCTTATTTGCTTATTTTAGGTATAGTTTATTTTATGTTTTTGTTTGATTTCAGCTTTCAAGTTTAGTTAAATGTTCTAATATTGGAAGAATCTTATTTGAAAGTGTTCTTGTAAGAGAACTGTAAGATCTCATACAATTATTAGATCTAGATTTATTTCATTTCAGCTTTTAATTTCTTATTAGATGTTCTAATATTGGAAGAGATCTTGTAGAATATGTTCTTGTAAGAGAATCATAGATCTCAAACAATTGTAAGATCTAAGTTTGATTAGTTATTGAAAGAGATCTTAATGAATATGTTCTTGTAAGGGGACTTTAAGATCTTGGACAAATTAGGAATCTTTCTAGATCTATATATTTTAGATAAGCACTTCTAAGTTTACCTTCCTGGGCTGACATTAAATTAAACTCTAATTTGCATCCACATTTTAGACCCAAACATTTTGGCGCCGTTCCGGGGGAATTGCAACTAGAAGGATTTAGTATTTATTTTATGCATTTGTTTTTATGGACTAATTTGTGGAACTTGGTGATAGCAGGTTCGTAAAGGAGTTCAAAGTTTGGAGCATTTTTTATTTTTCACACCTAGTTAATTTAAATTCAGTTTTTATTTTAAACCCCCCCATTTCTCACTAATCCATCTACGGATGATAAATTTGACAATGTTGAACAGGTACTTCTTAGAGAGTAAGGACAATAACCTTGAGCCAACTCTAAGACATGATTCTCACATACTTGCATAACATAATGTAAAATTTTAAAATCTTGATGTGAGCATGTTCGAATTTTTAGTCCGTAGATGGCTTCATTGGAAGCATTCTTTTACTTAGAAAATAAAACATCTTTTAAGTTAATATAGAATAGATTAGAAAAATAAAAAATGAGATCTCATTAGAATTCGTTATCATTAGAAGTTTTTAGTTTTGTTTTCCAAAACTAAATCATCATGAATAAAAAGAACTGCTTCATCTTTGCATTTCTATGTCTTGTTTCTGTATCACGGGTGAGACAGGAGCCTGATTATCAGAAAGATTTGTCTTCCGAGAGTCTAAATGCCCCCGCGACATTGCAGAAAGAGTGTAGATAATGCAAGGTTTTGATGCAGATCTTAATTGTGTTTTTTGTTGTTGTTGTTGTTGTCACAGATCTTAATTGTGTTTTATCCATCCATGCTAACCTGCATAAATAAATAATCAAGAGATTAGTATGCTCTCTTCCTGCGCTTCATGCGATCAGGAAGATCAGAAAATCTATTGATTTATTTCAAATAAAAATACATTTGCTGGAAAATTGATTTGCATGAGTGAAAAATCATCTTAAAAAAAAATCATTTTAGATAAAACTTAGTCTTTTTAAATTTTAGTTAAAAAAAAATAATAATAAAAAAATCCAACCATACAACACACAATCACACGAATATGTTCAGAAGAATGGAACAAGGCTATTACAATGAAAAATCCCAATTTATCTTATATTCAATTTAGTGATAAAAAAATTTGGATCTGACTTATCTTGGAGAGATTTGGCATTTGCATTATCTTCTCTTGATTTTCTCAACAAAAAGCCAGATTTTTCATTGATTCTAGAGGATTTTGTGTGTTTTTTAGGGATATATAAAAAAAATCCCATTTTAGTGTTAGTTTATTTTTAGAATTTTCTATATTAGTTTTTAATTGATTTCTTTATTAAAAAAAAAAACTCCAAAATAAATACAAATTAAAAAAAAAAAAAAATGATTTTTTATTTTGCTATTAAAAAAAAAATTGAATTTCATTCTTTTGTTTTTTGTTTTTATTTAAAAAAAATAAAAATAAAAATAATTTTTTTCACAAACTTCATGTAGGTTTGAAAATAAAAAAAATGGAACACTTGGAAACAAATTTTGAGGATCGATTTATCACACATTTGGAGGATTCTATAAATGATGATTATCTTGTTTAAATAGCTTCCAGTTGACATTAAATACTCATGATGAATGCTTTTATATCACATACTAATATGCAGAACACAACAGATCTTTCTAATGCCAATCTTTTTGCCGAGCATATTTCATCTGACACAAACAAGGAGTATTACTTTTCATGGTTATTTTTAAGAATGAATTGATTTTAATATCATGACTAAGTCAATTTCAACACTTTGATTGTCCTTAATATGTTTTATTTGGTGCGAAATTTTTGTGCAAGAATCATGAAGGAAATGGCCATTTCTTCTAGAACACACTTATGTTTTCTTTCTGCCAAGTTTTTTTATAGGTTACAGGATAATCAAGTGATTATAAGGAGATTACATAGTGATGACAATTGGTCTTCCAAAGACTAAATTCATGAAAAATTCTAAAGACAAATCCAACTCCACAACCACTACCTTGCACCTCCCTTTTTGAAACATATTTTGAATTCCACCGATTGTAAATTCATAAAGCATGACCTTTCCATATCCATTTTTCACAGCAAGAGTTCGTATTCATACACCATGCATTTCCTTACATCCATTCCTTACAATCTTATTGTCATTTTCCATGTCATTACCATTCCCCTTCATTTCCGCAAATAAAACCCTGCTTCTATGGATATCATTGAGTCAAAGTCCTAGAGTCTACTTAACTTTGTAAAAACACCTAGAGGCTTGCATGCTTTAATGGAAAGTACTCTTGCCAATAAACAATGGGAGTACGTTAATATCCCTTGTTCATTGGATCTTGTAGGTGACTCGACCACGACAAATTTATTCGTACCTACAAAGATGTGTTAGGCATCCTGACTCCCATTGGAATCAATGGTGGGAGCTCTTGTGTTGGCTAGGGGAATTCATTAATGGCCACTAAGTCAACAACTTCTTGCTATGTTCGACATTGACACATTTATTCACATAGTAAGATTTGTGCCATCGAGCGTTGAAGACTTGAATACCTATATTTCGTAGCAGATGAAGCAAATTTCCTTTCATTGTTTTTCAGTTTGTTATGACTTGAGGACAAGTCAATAAATAAGGTTGGGGGGGGGAGGAAAATGTAACTTATATATTTTGTATACCTTCCAAGCCTTATAGATTTTCAGCCATATTCAGCAGACTCATCAGATTCATCAGACTATCCAGTAGCAGATACGACAATACAGATCCATCTTTCATCCACAACTTGTAGAAGAAGCTTCAGATCAGAATTGTAGCAGCTGAACATGTATGATTCATGCACTTCTTTAGGTAAGTAAGGTATGATGTTTTCTAACCTTTAATCTTGAAATTCTTTTTAGATGCTAAAATGATGATATTTGGAAAATATTCCACTATTTCACTATTCCCTTTCTCATTAAAAATTTCCAAAAACCATCAGTTCGGGAGGGGGGAATTTCACACTTCATTTTTTTCCTCATTCATATTACATCTTAACCCGCATAGTCTTCCCACACTAAAAACTACTACAAAATGATGAGCATATTAAATGACTTCTTAAAATGATTGATCTCAACAAAGTAAATACTGATTGTAAACACAAGAACCAATCATTAAAAAGAGATATCAACAAAGTAAATAATGATTGTAACACAAGAACCAATCATTAAAATATGTAAATGCTTTTCAAAAATAAAAATTTATGCAAAGATGTGCAAAGTTAAAAGGAAGTCCATGATTGAAAGATGGTTGTTACACAAGAACCAAACATCTTGTAAAAGGAAGCTCATCTAAGAATCAAATCAAATAAGTCATCGTAGTAGCTTGCATGAGGACATGCAAGAGCTTCAGTTGGGGAGTATGTTTGGACTTCAAAATGTCATACAAATATCACTCATTACATACATTTTCACCTATGCTTTCCATTATATCACTCATTTTCACCCCATGTCACTTATTTTCCATGTTCACCATTAATGGGTCTCATTTATATCTTCCAAATATTATTTATTTTTAAGCATTTTTAAGAGAAATTCTTGATTAAATATTAGAAATAATATATTTTACTTCATATATGGAAAGTGGATTGTTTTTGTGACATGTGTAGGTTCCAAGGAAGCTTCCAAAATACCTTTATGTGGCCTTGAATAATAAAATTCGAATTTGATAAGATAAGCCTCATGGAGAAAATCAAGGACAAAGGGATTTGATAAGATAAGCCCCATGGAGAAGATCATGATCTCATGGAGAAAATCAAAGACAAAGGGATTTGAAAAGATAAGCCTCATGGAGAAGATCATGATCTCATGGAGAAAATCAAGGACAAAGGGGGTTATGTGTCTAGATGGTTGAGAGATTTATGGAACTAAAGAGAGATTAGTGATGATCATTATGAGTTTGTTACTCATCCCATTGTATAAATAGGAGTACAATCTCCTCCATTTGTAATCTGGAAGTTTTTGTAATCAAAGAATCTTCATTTGTAATCTTAGAGTTCCATTTGTAATCTTAGAGTTGGTTTGTAGTGGAGATTTTGAAATAAAGGATCATACTTCAATTTTGCTTCTACATTTGAGTCTTCATTGAAGTGGCGTGCTCGTGGAGTTATGGAGGGCCCCCATGGCCTCACTTGCATGCTTATTTGCTTATTTTAGGTATAATTTATTTTATGTTTTTGTTTGATTTCAGCTTTCAAGTTTAGTTAAATATTCTAATATTGGAAGAATCTTATTTGAAAGTGTTCTTGTAAGAGAACCGTAAGATCTCATACAATTATTAGATCTAGGTTTATTTCATTTCAGCTTTTAATTTCTTATTAGATGTTCTAATGTTGGAAGAGATCTTGTAGAATATGTTCTTGTAAGGGGACTTTAAGATCTTGGAAAAATTAGGAATCTTTCTAGATCTATATATTTTAGATAAGCACTTCTAAGTTTACCTTCCCGGGTTGAAATTGAATTAAACTCTAATTTGCATCCGCATTTTAGACCCAAATAGGTGGTCAAAGGCGCATTGACATAGATTATGAGACCTTTAAAATGTTCATTGATGAAGCAAATATAATTGATATGGAGACAGGGAATGGAACCTTCACTTGGAGCAACATGTGTAGAGGGGAGAACCGAGTTCCTTCAAGGTTGAATAGATTCCTAATATTAGAGGATTTTCAGTTGCAAGGATTGGATATGGACATCATTATTCTCCCGCGGGGGATTAGATAATTGGCTTGTGGTTTTAATGATTGCAATGCTGGGTACACCTGAAAATAAACCATTCAAATTTGAGGAATTATGGATAGATATGCTCCCAATCTAGGGCTCTAAGATGTTTAAATTGTAGACCAGGTTGAAGTTTATTAAAACCCAGCTAAGGTAGTGAAATAAGGCAAATTTCGGTAACAAAAAGTATTTATTGAAGAAGAATATACAAAAGAAAGAAAGAATGAGGAAACAAAGCTTCTGGAGAAATGGGAGGAAATATTCCTTCAGGAAGAAATATTATGGAAACAAAAGTCACAACTCATGTGGCTCCAGGAAGGTGAAAGTAATACTAAATTATTTCACCTATTGGAAATTAAACACCTAAACTCTAATCAAATCCTTAGGGTTAAGGATGAGACAGGGCAATCTTATGAAGCACACCAAGACATTGAGTAGGTATTGGGCGAGCACTTTCAGAAGATTGTAGAGGAGCTCCTTCTTGATAGATCCAAATCCATTCAGAAGGTAGTAAAGGATTTTCCAATCCTAAATAAGAATCTAAATAAACCAATCTCCATGGAAGAGGTGTTCCAGGCAGTTGATTAGATGCCTAATGGTAAAGAACCACGTCCATATGACTTTACCATAGATTTATTCAAATCCTAATAAGAAATAGTCAAGATATATGTGTTTGAGGTGGTGGCTAACTCCTAGGACTCAACTACAATCCTTAAGTCTCTAAAATCTATGTTTCTCTCTCTTATTCCGAAGGAGGAAAAGGAAAGTACCACTAAGAATTTTAAAATGATAACACTTGGCAATGTGTTATACAAGATTATATCAAAATTCAAAGCCAATCAGATCAAAATGTGACTTCCTATTTTGATCTTAGGAGAACAATTAGGTTTTGTGGAAGGAAGGAAAATTCTAGATAATGTGATTCATGCCCATTCTCTCAATATCCTGGGAAAGGAAAGGATGATAATACAATTTGACCTCTCGAAGGCGTATGATAAGATCAATTGGTAATATATGGAGGTAGTGCTTAGGGAATTTGGGATTGATAATAGATGGATAAATTGGATAATGACCTTGGTCACCTCTCCCAAATTTTTGATTTTTCTAAATGACTCTCCTCCAAAACCCTGTTTTCCCTTTCAAGGGAATACACCAAGGTGACCCTATGTCACCATTCTTGTTTGTCATAGTGACGAAAGTCTTGGGCAGAGAAATTTTCGTAGCTTCCAGGCATGGGGACATTCACGAGACATTAGGGGTCTCCAATTGCATAAAGGGTGTCCGGCTACCACACCAACAATTCATCGACAATACCATGTTCCATGGTTTTCCCATAATGAAGGAAGCTTATTCATTCAAGTCTATCTTGGAAAAATTTTTGCAGCAGCCTCATGTATGGAGATAAACCACACCAAATATATGATTTTTATCTTCAACACGAATATTTCTATTTAGATGAATTTTAACAACTATACTAGGCTTTAAAAGGAAATGTCTTCCTTCCAAATATATAAGAATTCCTCTAACTATTCAAGCATAGAAGAAATCAAAATGGGAGAAGGTTTTCTTGAGCTTGGAGGATAGGGTTAAATGATGGAATTTTAGAGCATTGAACTTCGTAGGAAGGATATTCTTTACCAAATCCATTCTGAAAAAAATTCTACAGTATATGTTATTAGTACTCCTTGCTCCCAAAGGGGTTTTGAAAAAATCAGATAAATTCGAAGGAATTTTTTATGGAGAGGAGTCAAGGATAAGAAAAAATGGGCATTGGTGGCTTGGAACACTGTATGTAAACCAAAATATTTGGGGGGCATGGGCCTACAGGATCCAGAGACCGTCAATAGAGTGAGTGGAGCTAAACTTTGGTGGTTATAGCTAAAAGGAGGGTGAACACCATGGGCCCAACTCTGGAGAGAAAAATATGCCCCAAACTGATCTATGTAAGACCTTTTCCATATGTCGGGGTCAATTCAAGGTTTGGTGATATGGAATCTGGCATGGGGAAATAGAGAAATAATATAAAAAACATTTCTTTTGGGAGATCATAAATGGAAGGTAAAATTTGTTTTGGAAAGATGTATGGAAACAAAAACCCATTTTAAGAAAGGTAGAGTGGCACCCAATCCAATTATTTACTGAGAGTCATGGCCACATATAAGTTCACTAGTTTTGGAAACAATGATTGGATGGAAATAAATGGTGAAAGTGGAACCTTAGCCTCTTTTGGGAGCCCATCCAGAATGAAAAAGTGGTCTAGGGTTTAGTAGAGGAATTAAGCAGGAGAATAATCCTCTATAACAATGACCAAGATCAATTAAGATGGGGGGCGAAGAAGGAGGGGAATTTAATCTCAAGAAGGTGAAAAAGTGGTCTAGGGTTTAGTAGAGGAATTAAGCAGGAGAATAATCCTCTATAACAATGACAAAGATCAATTAAGATGTGGTGGGGGGGGTGGAAGAAGGAGGGGAATTTAATCTCAAGGAGGTGAAATTTGGTATAGATGGTGCTCAAGGTGAGGCAAACAATCCAACTTGGAAGAAATTGTGGTCCTCAACCTAGTGGTTGAAAATTAAAACCTTCCTATCGCTAATGTTGCACAAGAAAGTTCTCGTATGGGAAAATATAGTTAAGAGAGGTTTTATTAGAGCCCCGTGGTGTTGTCTCTTTGAAAGCAATGAGGAAAACCTAAATCCATTTTAAACAAATGTAGTTATATGTCTATCATATGGGATTGATTGGATTATATCTACAAGAAATTTAATAGGACCAGGGACAATATACAACGAACTATTAGGAAATGGTGAGGTAATTACACAAAGAATGAAGTTGTAAGCCTCACTTGGTGCCTAGTTCCTGGTTTCATCCTCTTGTCAGTTTGGAAGGAATTGAACCAATGAATCTTCTAGAAAAAGAAGCTCCCTACAAAATTCTTAGTGGAATCCATTCGGTGCCAACTGAAGGAAAGTATAATTAGTAAAGGACCCAAAAATTGGAAGGAACAACCATCTCCATAGGAGGAAAGAGTCTTAAATCTCTTATAACTAGATTACCTTGGTATGTAGGTGTCCCAAACTAGATATCTTCAAATGTAGTTGGGTTCATCGAATTGGATGCCCCCCCTATAAGGCTTCTTTAAGTTGAATTTTGATGGGGAATTTAAAGGGAACCATGAAAGTGCAACGATAGGTTGAGTTATATGAGACTGGAGAAGGAAAATTTTTCTGGGTATTTTAAAAAAATTTGGGACTGGCCTCCAAAAACATAGTTGAATTCCATGCCTTGGAACAAGTGTTGGAAATTTTGGCTCGAGAGAGAATTGTTAATGCTACTATAGAAGGAGACTCGTTGTTAGCCATCCAAGTGAAAAGGAGGCTACAATGTGGCTCACAGGCAAAGAAGGTCACGAGGAACTGGCATCTAGAACAATTAATACAATGCATATAACACCACCATGTGACTTTAATAATAGTGGAATTTAGCATGATTTGGAGGTCATAAAACATAGTGGTAGCCATGTTGGAAAATGAAGGGGTTGCCAACCTACATATGCTTATTGACGTGGTATGGATGGATGTCTAAGAGGGACACTCAAGCAAGAATTCTTAAAGTTGGTAGAAAAATATAGATCCAAAACAACCAATAGTGAGGAAAACACAGAGGTAGGGCCAAGCTCGAGTAGAGCCTCACTTGCTCAAACGATTGATTAATCCCAATCATGGAAGCGAGAATAATGTCAAAATGAGGTGGGAGAATGGGCACGTGGGATCATTCATGGACAAGGTGGCAACAACGGTAGCATAGCTATGAACACCTCCATTAAGGAGCATCATGTAGGTTGGTTCATAAATGATAAGGAGGTAACCGAGAGGTGGGAAAATACGATACTAACAGAGGAAATGTATGATAGGAGACAAATGGTGATTAATATTCTATAAAAGTTGTTCATCCTTGCAAATGGTACGGTGCGATGGAATAGGATCACATGGAGTGATAGTATTATCGCCAACAGATCGGAGGATGAGTATATGGAGAGCCAAAGTACCAACATGTCAGCAAGATAAAGCAGTCCAGCAGAAAGGCTTTAAATTATGAGATGGGAGCTCTCTTTTGCAATTTGTGCTTGGAAATTAAGCGGTGGTAGAATAATAGAGCCTTGATAAGACCAATACCAAAGTTTGGGAAGGTTTTAGAGTGGAGAATTTTTAAAGTTAGGTTCTTAGTGGGTAGGCTGAGAGGGAGACCTAGGGTGGAGGGAAAAGGAGCAGGCTATAGTAAGCACTCTTGCATGGAAATGGTGGCGAGTGAAACAACCGATGATCTTCACGCTACGGCTCTGTAGAAGGGTAAAAAATTGGTGGAGGTTTGGGAGGAAAAATTTCACAAGGAAAGGAGGGCTACTCCAGACAGTGGAATAATGTAGGAGGTCGAATGCATAATAGAAACAATTTAAACTAGGACTTGCGCAACCCTCTACCAAAAAAACGCTAGAAATAACTTGGCATGTAAAGGCCATGGTGGGAAAGTTGCAAATGGAAGCATCATAGGAAAGGTCCAAAAATAAGCTAGATAGCTTAAACCAATTAAGGGCCATTAACTAATGGATGGGCAGCATTGAATTGGTCTTGAAGGGGATTATGGATATTAAGAAGTTACAAGATGACCACATAAGATACCTGCACACTATGCTTACCATTTATCTTAAATATATTCATAATATAGATATTACTTTGGGGGAACCTAAAGGAGAACCAACCCGCCTGTGGAAGTGTAAGGCTAAGGTAGCTGACAACTTTGGTGACCCTTCTATGGCAGATCCAATGAAATAAAATTCTAACGAAGCTCCTGTGGAATGATGTTCGAGAATGGGGCTCTGTTCTGGTTTACTGTGTCAATAGGCTATCTCGATATCAATTTAATTATGCAGACTAGCAGTTTTTTGTAAAAGATAGGTCTGTAAATCAGGGTTACTAGAAATAATAGCTATGCATACCTTATAGTGATTGTAGTCATAATAGTAAGTATTTTTAGTCTTCTAAGTGTCACAAAAAATAGAAGAACTTAATGGTTTTTTTGTATAAAAGGGGCATTGAGACAATTTATTTTTGCAATTGGTCTGGTTTCCAATCTGGCAGGCCATCTGCTATTTTGTACTCTGTTTTCATTAAAGTAATATAAATCCTCTATGTCGACTTACAATATATATATAAAATATATATCATTATAATATTTTTATTTATTAAATTTTAATTTTGTTTTTAAATTTCATTTTTTAAAATGTTATTTTAAAATTACACTCTTTTTTTTTAATATCATTTTCTTTTATGTTGTTTTAGTTTTATATTACTTTTTTATTTAAGTTAATGCAACTATTTTTTTGTTTTTCTCTTTTTCCCTTTTAAATTACAATTTACTGTTTTTAGCTAATTTTTTTCTTTTTTTCTATATTGTATGCTATTTTTTATTTACATTTTTATAATATTTTTTCTTGGATGTTATAATGCTTTCTTATTAATTTTATTTTTAAATAATTACAAAAATAATTAACTTTGCTTAAATTCATAGTGGATTTTTTTTCCCTTTTCTTATATAATAAGAGTGTAACTTCTTATGGTAACAAAATATAAATGTGTGTGTAATTTTGTAAAATGACATCAAAGAAGGTATATGAGAATGTTTCTAGATTAAGACCAACAATTATGGCATCTAAAGTTGCAACTGGACCCTCTTTGAATGTTACTTGACAAAACCAAACTAACACCTATTGTGAAAGTCAAGAAATTAACCCCTCAAATTTAGTGAAGAATGTTATAGAATAGAAGATGGCACCAAAGGAAAATAAAATGTACTTTCCAGGGTATATTAAAGATACAAGAAGTAATGAATAAGGACAAATATTTCTATATTATACTCAGTTTTGATATGGTGGATATTATAATGTAGTTGGAAAGGTATGATACATATGTTTGGTGTTAGATGCAAATATTGTTTATGTTTTTATAAAACTAGCCAAGACACATGCCAAGTTAGATATCATTTTACAAAGAGCAATTATGACATGACAAGATTTTATAGAGATTTGCGAAAATGTCATTACAATACTATGAATGAAATTGTAAGTATCTTTACTTATATTTATGTGTTATGCATTATTGTAAGTATCATTATATTTTTTTCATAAGTTATTTATCATTGAAATGTTATATTTGTTTTACGAGAATTTTTTAAGCCTCTTTCATTACCTTGGAGGGAATTTATTATAAAGAGATATATATTATGGATGTGATAAGTAATTTCCATACAAATAATGCAAAATAAGAAAGGAGAATGAAACAAAAAACAATAGAACTAGAAACTACAAGAGTAGAAACAAAGGATCAAGAAAGAAGGACTAAAATGCATTAATCTAGTAAGGCTAAAAATGTTACTTTTGAACATGTGGAAGTTGAAGATGAAAAAGATGATGCCATTGGTGACAATGAGGTTAGAAATCTCGCTGAAAAGGAGAAGAGCCATAAAAATATAATAATATACTCATGGATGTTTATTCTCCAATTGATGATAAGGAGATTTTTATTTTAGAAGAAATTTTGTTAATGATCGGAGGAAGAAATCAAATGTTGGTCACTCCGAAAATATCATGGTGTTAATGAGGATCATAGTAAAATCTCTAAAGAAAACAAGGAAATCATAACAATAGGCATTGATTTAGAGGATAGTGTTATTAACAAAAAATAAAATTCCATTCAAAATCAATTCATGAAGGAAAACTTGGTTAATGGTCGCCATACATTTCAGTTAAATGTCATATAGTTTTAGAAACCAACATAGTTGTAATCTAAAAAATAAATTCGAAAGCCACACCACCTAAATTTTCATAACTTGGAAACATTGATTAGTTATAATTCATAGCACATGTGGTTGTCTATGTGGTTCTTCTAGGTCCAATTGAATTCCTAACAAAAAGGAATTTGATAGGTCAATAATTTTTTACTACAAAAATTATGTAATTAGGGGAAACCATTCTGCATAGGGTTGAAGACAATTGATGTAAGAATATCCCATAACCCACTTTTTGAGACATTAAAATGTATCATTTACACTGGCTTAATGGATATAAAATAAAAAATATTTCCATGGGATCGTAATATAGATAATGAATAAAGGATGTCTATCAATTTTATCCAAAGGGTAAGATTTATTCATAGTAAATTTGAATAAAATGTGGTGGGGCAAGGAAAATGTTAGTCAATGTTTTTGAAAGAAACGTTGTATGGAAATAGGATATTTAATTGTTGGGGAAAATATTAATGCAAAAGGTCATGTTGTTGCTATTACAAACACCCTCCAAAATTTTGCATACACCCAAATTTAAGATCCTATTGTGGATCTTGCGATCAATCATTCCATAGTCACTTCTTGGTCAGCTGATTCTTTTAAGCTCCCTTCTTGGATCAGAAGTGTCAAAGTCACTTGCTCACACATGCTCAATATGCAACAAGTTCATGACCACATCCTTTTATGTAATCTTGGAAAAGCATAGCATGTTCCATCAAGATCGTGCATCTGCAATGTCCAATCCATGTTGACAGTCAGTGTGCATTGACAATGATAATTTCTCACGTTATAGATGTGTTCGTTCTTCCATTTCGGTGTGTTTTGAAAACTATCGCCTTTGCGCACCTTTGTTTTCATGAGTGTCATTTTCATGTTTTCGGCTATTTATTTTTCTTTCCTTCACTCTAATTAGTGCCATTTTCATGTTACCTTTTCTCTGTCATGTG
The DNA here is from genome assembly GCA_000404065.3 of Pinus taeda. Classification (NCBI taxonomy): domain Eukaryota; kingdom Viridiplantae; phylum Streptophyta; class Pinopsida; order Pinales; family Pinaceae; genus Pinus; species Pinus taeda. The sequence goes on along the minus strand of APFE030392647.1, from coordinate 203,957 downwards.
TTACTTTCACTGCTGTTCACATATCACAAGAGTCATTCGCCCTTTAGAAATTGGTGTCTTTTTGCATGTTTGTTGTCACACAATGTATGCATGCTCATTCTGGTGGTTTCAAGGGGTTATCTTTGTGTGAATGATTTGGTCTAACCATCTAAATATCAGTTACACTCATTCCCAAAGTTTTAAACACTGTCGCTCAAGTGTCATCATGGTTGTCGCAAAGTGTACCTTTAGTGTCACACTTGTCCTAAAGTTGTCGCATTGAGGGAAATATTTTGTTAACGTGTTCCATATGATCTATGTTGTTGTGTTGTCAAAGTGTCTCAAGTGTGTGATCATGGTTAAGTCATATCACTGTTCACAATAGCCTCTTTAGTCCCACACTTAGCCAAATTCCAAAAAAATCCCGGCTACCTAGCCTCATCCAGCCCTCCAGAACTATGCATTTCACAACTTTAGTGCTTAAGACTAGAACTGAACATTTCACAATCTCAGTGATCAATCCTAGAACTACACATTTCAAAACTTCAGTGCTCAAGCCCATAACTATGCATTTCACAACTTCAGTGCTCAAGCTTAGGGCTTTACCTCTAGAATTGCGCAATCCTTTCTCCCAGCCTATCCCTAACTACACATTATACAATAACAAGCCACAAGATCATTCCCTAAGCTTATGAAATCCACAATTGTATAATAGCCCAACCTCCCTTGTCTCCAGGAACTACGTAGTGTATTCACTTAGTGTCCATTCCCAACCTACCTCATAGGCTCCCAGAACTGCACAATTTTCTCTCTCATACCAGCCTAAACTACACACTGCATAGTCTCAAGGCTCAAGACTTAGCCCCGAGCTCTTGAAATACATAATTGTGTAGTCACCTAGGCTCATATATCCTCCAAAACTGTGTAATAGGATGATCCAGTCCCTATCCCCTCATCATCCTTAGGTCCGAGACTACGCAATTTTCTTCCTCAACCCAATTTGAACTACACATTGCATAGTCTCAAGGCTTAAGCTTCACCCATGACATCCCGGTCTGCGCAATTGCATAGTTACTGAGCCACTTTCCCAACCTGTCACCCGGTTCTGGATCAGTCAGTGAATCAATGTGCACCATCTTAGACTAGGGGTTTATCGGACTAATGTCGTCTTGTCATGAGTGAATTTCAGATGCAGAAACCCTATCATGCTATGGAAAGATGATGAATATGGAGATGGATAAGGAGGAAATGCTAGAAGACACATATGGAGTTGAAGAGATAAGATGATCAGTAGGCAAGAAGACGAAGGAACATCAAAATCTAACAGAAGATGAAGATGAAGATCACATGGAAGAATCCTCATCTTCAAGTCATAAGGAGGAGGAAGAAGAAGAATAGGAACCATATGTTCAATAATACACAAAGAAAGAAGAAACAAGAAGGAAAACTTGGCACTTGTCATCATGAAGTCCATGTCATCAGTGTCATGTCATGTCTTGTTGCAAGTCATCATATGCCATATAATTATTGTGGATTATGTAATTACCTATTCGAAATGTATTGTAAAGTGGAAGTCAAAAGGACACATTCATAATATGAAGAGTTATGTAGGTTGAAAAGTCATAAGAATTCAAACAGTCATGAGGGTAGTTAAAGAGTCACAAGGAATGTGGAGCATCACCTCTTAGTTATATATACACCCTCATTGTATGAGTAAAGGACTTTTCACCTTGTCTCCTCTCGGAAGGCATTAGAGAGACAAATCAATTCTTTTGAGGAGAAAGGAGTGGTTCTAATGCTCTACTATTGGAGCTAGTGATGTTCATTGTATACATGTGTCTTGGAATTTTTACTTAATAGTAGAAGCCTTCAAGGCAAACACATTCCTCATGCATGGATTATGGATATTTGTAAGACTATTCTGTGAATGTTTGTAATTCATGTTTTATTTCATCTGTGCTAAAGTAGTTGAACTATTTTGATTATTTTGGTACTTATCGTATTGAGAATGTGTTGTAATTATTATTATCGATGTCACATCCTTGTGGACTATTTTGATGGATATTAGACAAATCTTCCTTGTTACATTGATTGCAATTATCTTCACATCTCTGTGGACTATTCCGCTTGATGTTGTCTGAATCCTTCTTGTTCATATGTGTCTATACTAGGGTGGTACTACTGGCTCTCTCTTAGAGGCTCACTTCTCCTCCCCTCCATAGTGAAAGAAATTTGACACACATATGATCAAACACTCACCAGACACAACCCCTTACTTTTTGAAGGCACATGTGCAGTCCTCTCTCTTGATGACAGCTAGAGCTAAGGCATACCTCTAAGATATCTAGAAACTAGGTTGATATTATGGATGGGGCTCCTACTCCAAATGGTGTGAGGTCTAATTGGGACTTCACATCCAGGAGACCCCTTGGTTGACGAATTTCTAGCACTGTCAATAGTGACACTAGAAGGAGGGCCAGATGACAAGTTGAGCCTGTTGAATCTGGTTTTAATATCTTATCTGAAATTGTTCATACTCATATCTTACTCTTAGGGTGTTTTCATAATTTTTCCCTTCATCAATTTTCAATCCCAAAAGAGCCTCTCTATCACTTATTCCAGTTCAAGTTTGATGGTGAGTATGGAACATCCATAACTGAGCACATTTATGATTTTCTTAAATTTTGTGAATCTTATGAAATCAATGATGAAGAGTTTTCTTGCGTTCTTTTCTTCCTCACCCTTGAAGGTCATGTTAATCAATGACGCCATACCTTTCCACCTGCTTTCATCCATTCCCTTCATAATTTCCTAGGGGATATTAATCAAGCCTTTGATAGGTATAATTACCGAGATGTTTGTAAAAAAATCAATCCGTTAAGAATGAAGCCTAATGAATTAGTTGAAGAGTTTTCTGATCAAATCCTTCACCTTTGTTGTGAAATTTCTGAAGAAGACATGAATCAAGATTTCTTCAAACAAGAGTTTGAGCTCTTGGTTCTTATGTCTTTACATGGTGAACTTGAAACCCCTGATTTTCCTACTTCCCCAACTCTTATGGATTATGAGACACCTCTAATTTTAGAGGATGGATTTACTACTCATTTTGATCTTTGTCCTCCTCCTTTCCCAGTTCCGATGAAGGTGCCTCAGTGTGATGGCAATAAAGTTGAAAAATACGTAAATAAAATTCCTAATCCATCTTCTCATTCTTTTTCCATTTCTCATGACTCATATTCAATGGAGGAAATATTAGAATGGCTCACGAATCCCATGGGGAAGACTAGCTTCCCCATTCTACAACATGATGTTATCATTCATAACTCTATCCTCCAATCGGATTTATATTTCTGTGATCTTCTATCATCTACATGCTATGACTCTTTGTACCGTAATCCACCTGATTAATCTGCTTCACTAGCTAGTCTTTCACACTCTCTTGATTTTCATGTTGCTAGTTCAAATTGTGATAAGGTACAAGTCACTTACTTTACATAGGCAGAGGATTAGGAAGGTGAATATGCTTTCAATATTTCTTCTATTTTCCAAAAATTTCCATTTGAGTATGATGTGCTTCCATTCTTGGATGATTTTCAATCTACTAATATCGATAGTAAATCAAATGTAATAAATTATTTCGATCAATCTGTAGCCTTGGGAAACAATCATTCCAATGTTGATGACTCTATGGATGTATACAATCATGAATTCCCAAGTGTGTCAGTTGAAATTTTGGTTTCTCATGAAGATTTTACTTTAGATCCAGAATCTGATTTGGTCAAATAAGATGTGCTTATTGAAACTTCCTCTTCATCTCACTATCCCTTGTACTCTACTATTTGTGATGCATCTACTTGCAATGAATATACTCCACACTCTTCAAGTCCTTCATCTGATGAGTTAACCTCTCAATTGGCCCAAGGTGGTGAGATCATCCATGATGTAATTGGAAACAATGAAATCATTGATTACTCTTCCCATTCTTCATTATCTCTTATTTGTCATGAAGACAACTATTTAAATAAGCTTGCTCATGAAATTTCCCTGATTCATTCATCTTTGAATTTACGATCAAAATAATCTTTCGACTTGAGTAATCTAGTTGTTGAAGTTGAAAAATATGATGAAATTAGTGATAGAGATGGCTTCCATCTTGTTAGTAGTGGCTTTATTGAAACCAAAGGTAGAAACTATCCTCAAACCATGCATGATCTAGTTCAATCTAGTTTATTGAAACCAAAGGTAGAAACTATCCTCAAAATTTCCAGATACCTGCAAGGTAGTCAAGGTACTTCAACTGCTATTGACGGTTATGTTAGTATCTTGTGATTCTGGTAAGATCCCTAAACTAAGTCAGATCTGGTTTTCCCCATACAATCCTTCTCTTTGCATGGTTTAACTCAATAAAAATTTATTTTTGAAAAATGTTTGGTATTTCGGGTATGATCTTTCAAATTTTCAAGATTTTACTTCTGACCAGATTCAAGAATCTGTTTTAGTTAATTCATCTTCATGCAAATCTCTTGCATCAAACTCAGGTTTAGAATGTGTATCTCTCATAGAGTCATCGAATTGCAAAGTTGATCATTCCAAGGAGTATCTCTGGAAGAATACATGACGCCTATTGGATTCATTTCTTAATAGCCAACTCTTGATTTTCCTTATGAATGTTGTATTGTAAATATTTCCCTTCATCGCACCTGCAATACTCTTGATTGATAATGAATGCATGAGTTATCACATTAATCAAGTTCTTCTCTATTCACTATGTCCTGACTGGTCTCATGTCTTTATTATGATGGCATACTTTTTAAATTCTTTTGATGATTACGATGCTTGTATAGTTTGTCACCAATTATAGGAAAATGGTTTGTCACATTTGGCTTGTGAAGAAATTGGTTCAATTGTTCAAAGCATTCGCATAGCCATTCAAATTGATTTATCTTTATTTATTACAAACTGGGAATAGGGTGCTTTAATAAACCCATTTGATCATTATTCTATCTTTGACTACTATCATTCATTTATCATTTTTCCACTAGTATATCCAATGATATTTGTTTCACATCCTTCGATATTCATCATGCAACATCTCACTATTTGGATTTTTACTGAGTGGTTGAGGCACTTTATCCTTCACTGATGGTTATGTCAGGTCCTTACTGTCTCTACATGACTGCTGAATATGATCAGATATATTTTCCCTCATAGGATTCTCATTATAATCACGTTCCTCTAATTGAAAATCCATCTTTTCAAATATTTTGGGGTTTTCAAGAAGATCATCATGAATTTTATGATCCAATCACTGAATGGTTGGAGCAATTTTACTTGGAAATCTCCATTACAATAAACAAGTTTCAAACTTTTATTGTGCTTGCTAAGTATGATGACACAAAAGAAGGTGCATTCGCAAGGAGTCTTTGAGGTTTTTTCTGATTATGCTTTCGATTAGAGAGGTAAGAATGTGAATTGGATGAAAGTAGTGGTTGTGACACATCTTTATGTCCACAGGAAAGATCTTCAATTTTTTGTGCAAGTTATTCAAGTTTTTATCTTTTTTGTTGCACGTTTCTTTATATTTGTTTAGTTGTTCACATCTTTGTGGATGTAGGTCGTGAACAACTACAGTGGATTAACTGGAAATTTCATTATACGTGACCCCAATCTTCTAGATGTTAGGTTAGGAGTAGTACTAACTGCACTCTAGTTTTCCCTCTCTTGCATTCATCCCATGCTTATTACATTTAGTATCTCTTGTCTTTTCTTACGTTTGTCTTGAATTATGCTTTGGTTTAACTTATTTTTCTTGTGGTTTGGTTTTTATTTCCTGTTGTGTTGTGTCTTTTCCTTTTGTTCCATCAATAAGACCTTCCGTGAATATGCTCTGTTGGCTCAGAAAGGAATGGGACAAAATAAAAAGGACTTTACAACATTGCAACATTTGGCTATCTTTCTATCATTCTTCCTTGTCTAGGTTGCATCTTTCAGTCGATGTTGTTTCGACAGAAAATACGATCCTTGCATTAAAAAATCCTTGTGTCGAACCATGACCTCCATGTCTATTATGAAAACCTCATGCTTGTACTCAGGTTTTTATATTTCGGTGTTTTCAAGGTGATCCAATCAAGAAGAGAAGGACAAGGGGAAAATATAAACGAGAAAACCAATATTAGAGGTCTTATTTATGCTTATTTGAAGGGAAAACATCTCATGCTCTCAATAAGTCGGGATCCCTCTTTTGCCCATAAATAAATAAGTTCTGATGCACAATCCTCTTTAAATAAATAAACAAAAGTGAAAGAAGAGAAAGTCTTCATGTGCAGAGAGGTGAAGCAAGAAAGTCCACGAGGGTACTCTTTAGGCTCGTTAAAATCTGAGTAATGTTTATGTTCTTGTAGTGACTCTATAGGGGTACTGTCCAGGCTTGCTAGCAGCAAAGCAACACCATAGATGAAAAAATATACTTTGAAAATCTAAAGCTCGCGAACTTCATTACCTTATCTTAGTTCAAAACATTGTGTGATCGCTGATCTTTTGTTTGTGTTTAACGGAGTAAAGGAATGGAGGGGACTATGTTTATGCACACAGTAAGTGGGGAAGCCATGGTAATCTAAATGATGAATCAATATTTCTTGAAGAACTAGACCCTGCAAAAAATAATTGACCAAGGTAGAGAAGCTAGAGTTCTACCAGTGTATCACCAAGTGTTGTCGCAATGACAAACACCCTCCAAAATTTTGCATACACTCAAATTTAGAATCTTACTTTGGATTTTGTGATTGATTGTTCCATAATCACTTCTTGGCTAGCTGATGCTTTTAAGCTCCCTTCTTAGATCAGAAGTGTCAAAGTCACTTGCTCACACATGCTCAATCCATAACAAGTTCAAGATTTCATCCTTTTACACAAGCTTGGACAATCATAACATGTTCCATACAGACCATGTCTATGCGATGTTGAATCCATGTCAACAGTTAGTGCGCACTGAAAATGACATTTTCTCACATTCTAGTTCCATTCGTTCTTCCATTTCGATGAGTTTTGCAAATTGTCACCTTCACACACCTTTGTTTTCGCGAGTATCATTTTCATGCTTTCGGTTGTCACTTTCACTTTCCTTCATTCTAATTAGTGTCTTTTTCATGTTATCTTTACTCTGGCATGTGTTACTTTGATTGTCGTTCACATATCACAAGAGTCATTCACACTTTAACAATTGATGTATTTTTGCATGTTAGTTGTTGCAGAATGTATGCATGCTCATTCTGGTGGTTTCAAGGGGTTATCTTTGTGTGAATGATTTTTTATAACCATGTAAACATAATTCACACTCATTCCTAAAGTTTTAAGCACTATCACACAAGTGTCATCATTGTTGTCGCAAAATGTACCTTTAGTTTCACACTTATCGTAAAGTTGTTGCATTGAGGGAAATATGTTTCTAATGAGTTCCAGATGATCTATGTTGTTGTGTTTTCAATGTATCTCAAGTGTATGATCATGGTTAAGGTATATGATGTTTCACAATAGTCTCTTCGGTCCCACACCTAGCCTCATCCAACCCTCCAGAACTGTACATTTTGCAAATTTAGTGCTTAATATCAAAACTGTGCATTTCACAATCTCAGAGATGAAGCCTAGAACTGCTCATTTCACAACTTCAGTTCTTAAGCCCAGAACTGTGCATTTTGCGACTTCAGTTCTCAAGCTTAGGCCTTAAACTTAAGAATTGCACAATCCTTTCTCCCAACGTCTCCCTAACTGTGCACTATGTAATCACAAGCCGCAACTCATTCCCTGCACTTATGAAATGTGTAAGTGCACAATAGCCCAACCTCCCTTCTCTCCCAGAACTACGCAGCGTGTTCACTCAGCATCCATCCCTCAGCCTACCTCACCGGCTCCCATAACTACACAATTTTCTCCCTCAGTCCAGCTTAAACTACACATTGTGTAGTCTCAAGGCTCAAGCCTCAACCTTGAGCTCTTGAACTACACAATTACACACCAATTTGGGGTCATCTGTCCTCCAGAGCTACGCAATAGGCTGATCCAGTGTCTGTCCCCTCACCCTGTCAACCTGAGCTCCCAGACTGCATAATTTTCTTCCTCATCCTAGCCTAAACTACACATTACATAGTCTTAAGACTCAAGCTTCACCCCTGACTCCATAAGCTATGAAATTATGCAGTTATTGAGCCTCTTTCCCAACCTATCACCTAGTTCTATCTTACTCAATGGATCAATGTGCACCATATTAGACTAGGGGTTTATCAGGCTAATTTTGTCTTGTCATGAGAGAATTGTAGATGCAGGAACTCTATCATGCTATGTAAAGATGATGAAGAAGGAGATGGAGAAGGATGACATTCTAGGAGACACATATGGAGCTAAAGAGATAAGATGATTAGTATGCGAGAAGATGGAGGGAAAAAGAACTATAAAAAAAGATGAAGATCACATGGAAGACTCCTCATCTTCAAGTCACAAGGAGGAATAACAAGAACATGTACCATCTATTCAAGAAGGCACAAAGAAAGAAGTAGCAAGAAGGACAAATTGGCATTGTCACATCATCATGTTGTCCATGTCATCAGTGTCATGTCATGGCCTATCACAAGTCATCATATGCCACATAATTATTGTTGATTATGTAATGACCTACTCGAAATGTATTGTAAAGTGGAATTCCAAAGGACACATTCAAAATATGAAGAGTCATGTAAGTTGAAAAGTCATAAGAAGTCAAACAATCATGAGGGTAGTCAAAGAGCCACAAGGAAGGTGAAACATCACCTCTTAGTTATATATACACCCTCATTATATGAGTAAAGGAATTTTCACCTTGTCTCCTTGTGAAATGAATTAGAGAGATACATGAGTTCCTTTCAGGAGAAAGGAGTGGCTCCAACACTCCACTATTGGAGCTAGTGACGTTTATTATATGCATGTGTCTTGGAACTTTTACTTAATAATAGAAGCCTTCAAGGCCAACACATTCTTCATGCATGGATTATGGATATTTATCAGACTATTCTGTGAATGTTTGTAACTAATGTCTGCTTTCATCCGTGCTAAAGTAGTTGAGCTATTTAGGTTATTTTAGTACTTATCACATTGAGAATGTGTTGTAATTTCTATTATCTTTGTCACATCCTCGTGGACTATTCTGTTAGATATTAGAATAATATCCCTTGTTACATTGGTTGCAATGATAGTCACATCTCTCTGGACTATTCTTCTTGATGTTGTATGGATCCCTCTTGTTCATGTGTGTCTCTACTAGGGTGGTACTACTACCTCTCTCTTAGAGGCTCAATTCTTCTCCCCTCCGTAGTGAAAGAACTTTGACACACATATGATCAAACACTCACTAGGCACACCCCCATTATTTTCTAAGGCACATGGGCACTCATCTCTCTTGTTGATAGTTAGAGCCAAGACATATCTCTAATATAACTGGAAACCAGGTCGATATTGTGGATGAGGCTCCCACTCCAAATGATTTTAGGTCTAATTGGGAATTCACATCGGGGAGATCCCTTGGTTGACAAATTTCCATCACCGTCAATAGGTCACAAAGAAAGTGATGCATTCAAAGGTATGGATAAATTTTTCAAGTTGGGATTTAGAACTAGAGAGATGTGGGATTTGATTAAGGGCATTTTCAACATATGGGAGAATATTGGCATAAAAAATCAGAAGATTAAAAATTTATAAATCCTTAATATGTACCAATAGTAAGATAGGTCTTGAAATAAAGAATCTTCTAGATGATATGATTGTCACGCCTTGGAGAAAAATCCAAGGAGAGAAGGATGTTAGACTTGTCAAATCAATATTATCTCTTGTGAAGTCAGGTGACTTATCATTGGAAGAAATATGCCATGAATTTCAAAATTAAGTTTGTTGAATTATTTTTATTTATTTTTGAGTTATATATTTTTTTTCAATTTAACATATGTTGTTGGTAGTATTTATTATACATATCACTATATATATATTTTTAATTTATATATTTAGCCTTAAGGTTTATATGAAAATATAAGAAGAGATGGTTAAAATGTTGAATAAAGAGAGTTGAGATGACGTTATATGCAGCTATCCAGATGCAAGTTCTACAACAACACAAAAATATTTGTATGTTGCATTCAAAAAGGAATGTTTATTTAATACAATCATTTTATTCATTTGTAAATTATTTTTATTTTACTACTTATACATATATTTGTTTATTTCATTGGATATTTTTTGATGAAGAATACAGATAGAATATCGGATATTTTCAACAATTTTATTCAAAAAATTAATTTGGAAAGGAAAAGAAAGAAACATCTTCAAAATGTTGAATTTGATCCTAGTTTTACTAACTACATTTGGAATGGGCGTAGCATTGTCCAGTGTCCAATAATATTAGATGATTGCGAATACATTGCAAATATCATTCGTAAAAGGGAAAATTCCCTAGCTATTGCAAATATCCCTGATGGTCTCAATTTCCCAAACATTGGATATGATGATGAACCTCAAAGTTATCGAGCTTTCAATAAAGTGGTTATCGGATTTCAAGAAGTCACAACATCACCACCATTTAGACACATAATTTGGATTGATATTATCAAGCTTTAACGGAAAGGTAAACACAAGGATGAAACTTACATGGTAAGACACTGAAATTGTATGTTTATTGATTAATATTAACAAAATGATTTATGTAGAAGTTAATTGAATTTTTACTATTTTCTGTTACAGGAAAAAGCCAAATCTTATTAGTCTCAAAGATCATCTAATTATAAGTGAGTGCGAGTTCATACATGTTTCATCTTGGACAAAAGATAATAGTTACAAGCCTAATTTTTGAATCTAGTAAATCGAAAGAGCCAAAGCCAAGCACTGGTTCATGATGTTGTTTTAAGAAAACTAACATATGATGATAAATATGGAAAAACAAATATAGTTAATATTTATAGAAATCCGCAAATATTGATTAATATCTTTTAGATTTATGTTCAAATAAAGGATATTGCATTTTGGATTTTTTCTTAGGTTTAAGTAAGTTTTATGATATGAAATTAAACTTCAATATTTCTTTTAATGTGTTTATACTAATTTACTTAATTATTTATTTTGTACTCGATGATTAGGTACAACACTAGCATGGCACCTACAAAAAGAAAGAAATTGCATAGCCATTGAAAAAGACCCACAACAATGCAATTCCAATCAACAAAGAATTAATGTTATTAAAGTTCTTCCAGATGTAATATTAAAAGTTGGATTGAGGAAAGGAGATTTTAATAAATTAGGTGTGGCAACAAAGGAAAAGAAACCCTAGCCATTATATGATGGAATGATTGGAAAGGGATACTTTGGTATATTTGTGGACATCAAAGATCCAACAAGAGAGGAAAGTTACCAAACATAATGACATAATTCTATTGAAGAAGACAATAATAAAGCCCTTGAATATAATGAACATGGATTTTATGATATTGTTGATTGAATTTAAGTTATGCTTTAAAATAAAATTCAAATTTGAGAACTATTCATAAGTTATATTTATAATGTTTTTACTTCAATATTTTATGATAAGAATAATTATTTAGTTATTGTCAATATATATTTAACATTTTTATGATCTGATTTTCATTTTCATTTTTATGTTAACCATTACTTTTGGAAAAAAACCTTTTAATATTATTATTTTTCGACACAAATTCATAAAAAATGTTATTTCTTAATTTTTTTTGTTCATTTTTACCCATAAAATTCATTTATTTGACATGTCATTTTTAGCAAAAAGGTCTCAAAACAGGTACTTTTTATTATATCTATATTCAAAATGTGTATTTTTTTATTATCAAATGTTTAAAATTACTATTTTTTAGTGATAATTTTTTTTTTCTAAGTAAAGGCTAATTCTATTAATAAAAGGAAAATATAGTTACATGGAGGTCAAGACCTCAGAGGAAGCCGAAGTTGTCCAACAGAACTGACAAACTATCCCCGAGTTGAGATAACCAGATACACAAGAGCCAGAATCCATGCATACCAAACACTGGCCATAATGGTAAACAACAGTACGGGACAGATGAGAGCTGTAGCCATGATATTTTCTGTGCTGCCCGGTGAAACATATGCAAAACTGAAAGACCAAAGGCTTGATAAACTTGCCAAGCCAAGACCTGATAAAAAGCATATTAACATAAGATCTGATAAACATGCCGAGCCAAGACCTGATACAAAACACATTGACAAAAGCTAGAATGACACAGCACATAGGATAAAAGAGCCAGAAGGGAAACTGTGACATCAGACGAGGTCCCGGAGGCATCATGCATCTGCCAGAGGGTCCCAAGCATCCTTCTCCACGCGGCAAGGAACGCCCATCCACGAATCATCAGCATTGTCCCCAGCACCTATACCGCTGCCACCTAGAGGAGCTACCAAGCGCTGATTGCCATCTGAGGGGTTCGCCAGATCAGCCGAAGCCGAAATGTCCTGAGTATTATCTTCTGGAGGCTTGAGGACATCAGGGACACTACCCTCAGCCCGCAATTCACCACAATCAAACACAATGCCTACATCTTCTCCCTGTAGCACACTGTCATCCTGAGACTGCGAAGTTGAGGTATGCACAGAGACACTAGGCCTATCTTCTTCCTCAGCCAAAATTACAGTGATGTTGGCCGAGAGAATCAGTTTGTTGAGACGACTATGGAATTTAAAGTGGGTGGTTTGGAACGAATTATGCGGGAAGGGCTTGCCATGATCAAAGGATGGGGAAGCCGAAGCCAGAGGGACAATGTTCTAGGGAGTAGGCTGAGAACACCCACAGTTTCCATTGTTGCCTCCATGGCAAGAGCAACCACGACGACACACCATTGTCAAGGGAACGAAGTGACCTAAAGGAGATGTGGAACAAGGCCAGACGGAGTAGGTTCGAAGGTGGGAAAGTTAAGTAAAGGTCTTACACCAGATATGCAACCAAGCTACCATAGCGATACGAGGAAGTAGGGATAAGGACAAGCTGATAAAGAGAGACCCGATGGGAATGACAGCTGAAAAAACCAACGAAGCCATAAATAAAACAACCTGCGAAGAGTCTCGAACAGGGAGCGCATTCAATTTTGAATGCTTGATGATCTGCAGGTACTGTATATAATCCATTTCATCCGCGGGAGGATTTTGGAGGCCGTGCAGAATTGCCAGCTGCAAGTCCAGATGCCGGCTTGATATAAACCGTCATTGATTATGCCTTGAAAGCACCCGCATCCGGGTTATTTTTTAGTGATAATTACTTGATGTATCTTGAATATTAATTAATGTAATATAGATATATTATATTATATAATATATATAATATTAATATATATATATATATATATATTATATATTGGAAAATTCTAACTCTAAAATATTGACAACTTTTTGCTTTATTTTGCAAAAAATTGAAAATTTCATTACAAAAAAAAAATTGCAAACACGAAAATCACTTAAAAAACGAACATATTAGGAAGAAAAGAGAAGAACAACAAGAAGAAAGCTACCTTAAAATTTGTTAAATAACCAAGATGTTAAAAAGTTTATCCATACTTAATACATAAGAAAATTTAAAGTGCAAAAATAAGGTCCCCTCCAAAAAGGGATGATGCTACATCAACACTTTTCAAAATTGTCATGAAAATCACTAACATTTAAAAAAAATGTACATACTTGATATATAATAAAATTTAAAGTGATGGAGATTTAAAAAAATGGGAAAGTCGAGATCTTCCCCGGCGAGCTGCGTTCGTGAGTTTAGGGTTTCAGTTTGCCAGTTTTGCGCCGATGCCGGGCCAAGAATCCTACATTTCTGTGAAAAGCCCAGGAACCTGTTGGATGTTTCCTCATTCATCAATTTTTCCTTTTGGTAAGGGGCAGAACCGTCCGACAGCAAGTTTCTTCAAGTTTTGATTCTCAGAAATCAGAATTCGGGGCGTTTCGCTTCTTCCTGGTCGCGGTGTATCATCTGTGATTTCGTTTTGCTCAGAACCGGTAGATCTAACCACGCTTATGGTTGGCAGTGGGGGCGTCATGTCGATTCAGGGGTTTTCTTCAACGGCAAGGTCGAAATCTCTTTTCGGGGGGGTAGTTTGGCCCTGGTTTGTGGGTATTTTGTGGTATCCCTGTCTATTATACCACAGATACACATCAAACCGAACCACAGAACCCCATTTCATTTGATTTATGACTGTTCTCTTTTACCCAGATCCGAGATCGTTCTGCGCTGGCAAGGAAAATCTGACGGTGATTCTGGAGGAGAGAGGAGTATACCAGATCCGCTGCCCCCTTTCGGCACGCCGTGGTTTCGATTGGCAGTTCCAGGGCAGATTTTAAATGGGAAAGTTGTGGATCCAGAAAGAGGAAGGAATAGGGACCTGGTCTCACGGTGTTTTGAAGAACCTTGTTCCTATGCAACGCAACAAATTTTCATCAGACCAACAAACGGCAGACATTTATGTTTGCAGATCTGGGGAAGCATGAGGGTTCTGGATCTTAAAAAAAGAATCCAAGACAAACTGGGAATCCCAACTGCTTTTCAAATATTAATTTTTTTTGGGGTATGCATGCAGGATCATTACTCACTCCAGTACTACAGGGTAGCAAAGGATTCAACCATTATCCTCAACCTCCGTTTGCGAGGTGGATCAAAGGGATCTACGTCAAAACCTACAGGCACCTATCGTGATGCAGCCAAAGGGAAAGATCCCACAGAGGGGAAAGAACCTGCAGCAGTCAATATATCGCCGGGGAAGTATATCGTGGATCAACTGACAGAGAGCCCCTCCATCTCGCTGGATATTCCAGAGGTAAGGAATATTTTTTCAGATCTGGGAAAAAAAGCTGTTATTTGTAGATTTAACGGTTTCTGGCCTAAAACTGAGGCTCTGTATCAATGGGTTCACACGATCTGGACAAAAAATTGCCAGATCCACCTCTGTTCAAAGGGCTTCTTCATAGTAATATTCCTTGAAGAAGAAGAAAAGGAAAAAATTCTCAATGAAGGACCATGGTTCTGGGGCAGTGCGGGTTTATTTGTCACCCCATGGTTTCCAGAGTTTGATGCCAATACTATGGTGGTTTCAAGGATGCCAGTATGGGTTAGACTGCATAATCTACCATTACACTTTTGGCACTTCAAGACCTTATCTGCTATAGGGAATACCCTTGGAATAATGTTAAAGATTGATACAGATAGACATTTAAAAGGAATTTTTACTTTTGCTAGGATATGCGTCAAGGTAGATCTCAGCAAAGGACTACCTGAAAGCATCATCTTGAATTTTAACAATATTCAGTGGAAACAACCTTTGGACTATGAGAACACAGCTTTCAGATGCAGGGGATGCCAACAAACAGGTCATTTGCTCAAAGCATGTCCCAGCAAGAGCAAGCCACAACAAAGAAAGCCCAGAGGATGGCAGAATTTAGATGAAGTTTTAAAGAGGAGAACAGCACAAAAGAAAGCCCCTTCGGTAACAGAAGAGGAACAAACAGAAGCAGAAGAGGATGATACCACCATAGAGGAAGTTGAAATAGAACAGCAGAAGGAAAATATAGCAGTCAACAAGGATCCACAGCCACATACAAATCAGGCAGAGACCCAGTAGGACAAAGCAGAGATAACAAGCGTGGATCAAAGCATGGGAGGCAACAAATGGCAACACCACACAGATTCATCAGACTCAGACAAAGAATCAGGACAGCCGAACGAATCAACTCAGATTGTCATTGCTTCGACCGAACCCACTCTGGGTGAGTGGCGCAAGGTCGAAAAGAAAAAGGGTCGAAAATCTTGAAGCAGTTCTGCTGGAGCTTTTTTTCCCCTTTTTTCGCTCTCTTTCCTTTCTCTTCTCTTTTCTCATTGTTCGCGTTAGTCTTCTAACGTCGCGATAGGTGCGTCAGCACTCGTGCCCATGTCGCAGTTTTTCTGTATGCTTCTTTGCATCGGCCAGTGCAACTTTTCATTATTTCTTTAATAAAAAGTTACTGATTTTTTTCTTTGGAAAAAATAAAATAAAATTTAAAGTGATGAAAATATGCTCCAAAAAAAAAGTTGAAATCGACATGAAAATCATGATTTTTTCAACTTCTAAAAAAATGAGAACTCAATATATTTCTCGTTAAATTGGTAACTGTGTTTATTTTTTTCCAAAGAAAAAATCGAACTTCTTATTAAGGCAATAAAAAGTTACATAGTATATGCATTTAAGCATTCAGTGAACTGTATGTTTTTCATCAAAACATAGAGTTGTTCTAAGATGGTAAGAAAAAAATCTCTTACTCTTCCATCTCAATGTGCGAGTGAAATCGCTTAGCTATATCCCGAGCCTCCTCATAGAGGAAAACAACCCAAACGATAGTATGGTCAGCATTCTGTCATCGATGTATATAAAGCAAGAAAACAAAAATAGTTGAAACTGTCTCAAGGTGAAAAAAGACTCTGAACCAATTCCCGGGCCTCCTAATAGAGGAAAACAACCCAAACAAGAGTATGGTCAACAACCAATCATCAAACCATAACATCACAATATCAAAACTAATTTATCTATTTCAAATTCCTATTTTTACATAGAAATAGAGTCTGTGTATCCAAAATGAAATACATATTAACAAAAAGGAAATAAGCAAAAGTAAACATTGGATGAAACTTTCTTTCTATCTTTGGTCTCAAAAAGGAGACTGATCCGACACACAGATCTCTTCAAACTTAGATTCTTCTATCCTCCAACAGTCCAGATCCTATTGTACACCTGCTTTAGAAAGTTGGTCTGCTGCATTGTTCCATTCCCTGTAAATATGACATATTTTGATATCATTAAAAAACTGTTTAAGATATTTAGCTTCTTCTAACAAACGATATAGAATATAATTCTGACATATGCTCTCGCCATTGAACCACTTGATAATATTCACAGAGTCCCCAAAAATCTGAATTGAAGGAATTCCAAAGTGGGTGAGCCAACAAAGTAGGAGTTTTAACGCTAGAAGTTCAACATAATTATTGGATCCTTCACCCAGTCATATTAAGGCTTTTAGGCTTCTATGAGCATTCATGTGTATCACCATGCCTACCTCACATCTATTATTTTGATTTGATGCCCCGTCAAAATAAGCCCAAGGGATGTTTTCTATGATTTATTCCTCCCTTATTACCCTTGGAAGTTCTTCTGGGGTTGCTTAGGTGTTCTTTCATAGATTGCAGCACATTCGATAGCAATGTGCCCTGCTGAGGGAATCAGATCCTTGAATATACTTTTGTTTCGGGTCAGCCGGATACCCCTGGATATAATAAGAGGGATATTTCACAGGTTTCTTTCTGGAGAGTCCTTCCGCCACTTTTTTCATACCTCTGTTAGGACTACCCCCCTCCCATTTCTTACTATTTTGTAGCAGCCTCCTAGATTCCAACCAAAATGCCCTAGTGAAAGGGCATTTTAGATGAGGTGTTGGATCAATTCTATATTATTTTTTCACAAGGCACACCTGCTTGGACCCGACTTAAATATCCTCTGTAAAATGTCCCAAGCTGGAACTTTGTTTCTTAGGATGCACCAGAAGAAAATTCTTGCTTTTGATGGGCATTCCAGCTTCCAAATGTCATTCACACACCATTTCGGATTCCCCCATCCCCTTTTTGACATAAGGAATTTGTATCCATATTTTGGGGAATAAATGCCTGAGGGGGCATATGCCCACACGAGCTGGCCTAGTTAGTTTCTGAGCCTAACATTTGATCTTGACAATTCCTTGGTGTAGTGATGCCACTCCTCCATCCATTGCTAATCAAGGTTGAGATCTATCCCAGATAACCATGCTTAGCCCCATATAGTGGAATGGGCAACTTTTTCAATCTAGTTTGGATGGTGTATGCCTCTTGATTCGAGCTAATTAATAGTACAAGGGGATAGTGAATAGACTTTGTTTCATACCACCCATGGATCCTTCCCTATCCTTACTTGATCTCAATTCCTAATCTTCCAAGAGATTCCTTGCTCTATTATGTTGATAGTGTCCAAATTTGCTTTCCATACCACTGAAGAATTCCCATTCTTGTTGTTTGGCTTCCTGATCCACTCATCCATGGGAGTGGGATCAATTTATTTTTGTTGGACCACTATGGTCGACAGATTTTCCATCATTAGTATTCTCCATCCCAAATTTGCTGCTAAATATGGGCCAAAAGCTAAAAGGTATTTTATACCTCATCCTCTCCATTCCATAGGTCTAGCCACCTTATCCCAAGCCACCCAAGGCAAGACCAAATCATCCTCAGAGCCAGCCCATGGGAATCTAATGCACACTTGTCTTACGCTTTCTAAGATTCCTTTCAGAACCTAGGTAAGCGCCACCCAGTATACATGGATTTCCATTAATATAGGTTTCATGAGTAGTAATCTACCTACTCTGGATAGCCATTTGAAGCTCCAATGGTTGATCCTAGATTTTATTTTTTCCGCTAGCCAATACCAATCATATCTCGTGTAGGAGTGTGGCTTTAGAAAGAAACCAAGATATTTGAAGCTGTCTTCCATCTTCCCATCTTCAAAGGGAAAATCCTCTGCTATATTTCTGATTTCCATTCTATTGAATCCTTCCAGGATTAATAAAGATTTTTCCATATTGACACTCGTGCCCGTGGCTGTGAGGAATAAGTCTAAAATTCGTTTTAAGGTCTTAGTTTCACTCCCTCTCCCATTGCTGAATAAAAGAATATCATCCATGAATAGCAAGTGGGTTATATATAGATTAACTACCACTTCTACTCCCTGTATGTCTCCTCTTCTCCTTGCTTCTAGTAATAATTGACTAAGTCCTTTTGCTATTAGGAGGAAGAGGAGCGGGGATAGCGAACATCCTTGTCTCAATCCTCTTTGACTATGGAAAAAGTGGATGCCGCCCCATTGATCAAGATAGCAAAACTAAGATTGTTCAAGAAGCCCATAATCTAGTTTATAAAGCCAACTTGAAATCCCAGGTGAGTAAAAAACATTCAGAGATACATTCAACTGATTCGATCATTGGCTTTTTAGAGGTCAATTTTAACTACTGCACCTTTGATTTTACTTTATTATTATTATTATTATTATTATGCTGTGGATGGTTTCTTGAGCCACTCCTACTGCTTCATGTATCTATCTGCCATCTAGGTATCCAAATTGTTCTTTTGAAATATTTCGTGATAGGATCGGTTTCAATCTGACAGCTATAACTTTTGCAATTATTTTGTAGACATAGTTACAAAGAGATATCAGCCTGAAGTCCTCAAAAGAAGAGGGGTCCTCTTTTTTGGGGATTAGGGCTATCAAGGTGGCATTGAAAGGTTCATAAATCGACCCTTTTCTCTTAGATTCTTTAACCACTTCAATTAATTCATTCTCTATTATCTTAAAAAAGTGTTGAAAGAGATCCACAATCTAGCTGTTCAGACTAGGGTTCTTGTCCTTTGGCATTGATTTTATGATTCCTTCAACCTCCCCTCTAGTGAATTCCCCCATGAGATCTTCAATTTCCTCTTCTCCCACAAACATAGGGAAAGTCTGTGTTGTCCTAACCAACTTCACTATTGACACTTCCATGGGGGCTTTGAAAAGGTTTTTGAAATGGTTTTTTCCCATTGATGAAAGTTCCTCAAATATTTTGCCTTCCTTCCATCCTTCGATTTTAGGGACCATATGGTATTTGAGTTTTTCCTTCCTTTTGCATAATTTTGGAAGAATTTTGTGTTTCTCATCCCCATCCCTCAACCAAATAACTTTGCTTTTCAATCGCCATTGTTCTTCTATTATTAATAGAATTTTCTTGCGTTGTGTCTCCAACATCTTGATCCTATCTCTTTTGCCTACTATTTCATATCTATCTTCTTTTGGACATTCAAGTTGATCAAGTTCCAACCGAATCTACTTTAGTGCTTCTTCTTCTTTTACTTTCTTCTCTCTAGCCCATTCAACCATTGGCTTCTTTAATCATTTTAGATTTTCCATAAATAAGAAATATTTTCCTCCATTCTCGTTTGGGTCCACTGGTCTCCAAGTTTTTTTTGAAGAGAGTGTTATAAGAGTCCCCCAAAAGCCAGGTTGGATTGAATTTGAAAGGCGCAACCAACTTTCTATGAGGCTCTTTTAATTCAATAAGCACAAGTAAGTGGTAGGAGTCACCTCCATCTCCTACCTAATGTCTAAACATTGGAATCTTAACCACTACCTCTTTTCTCAATAGAAACCTATCCGACCTCTTGGCCACCCGAGCTTCGCCTGTTCTCCTGTTCCTCCAGGTAGGTCTAGGTTTCAACAAGTTGATGTCCATCAACTTCATTTCTCTTATTTTATTTGTGAAGAAATCAGAGAGAGGGTCAACATGTGCCAATGATCCCCAGGTTTTAGAAATTCCCAAAGAAAAATTTAATTCGCCCCCTATCACCAAATTCAGATTATCCATGAAAGACTTAGAGAAAAGGTTATTCCATAAAGAGGCTCTATCCTAAAAAGGTCCATGGATATTAAGGATAAACATATTTGTACATTGCTCCAAGGAATCGACTTATACTCCTAAGGCCTGGTCCAACCCCCAAGAATTTATAACCTTAAGTCTACCTTCCTTCGCTCCTGATGCCAAACCCCCTTAACGACCTTTTGCATCCAATTCTTGGAAATGCCACCTAGGCAGAATTTTCAACAAGCCTTTTGTAACCCCTACTTCAGCTCCCAGAGTTTCTTGCAAGAGTAGAATATCAGGGTTGTAATTATTGATCAAAGCCTTCAAAGCAAATTTTTTAGGACCATTGGCTCAAACTCTATAGTTTAAGGACAAAATGATCATTG
The DNA here is from genome assembly GCA_000404065.3 of Pinus taeda. NCBI lineage: Eukaryota > Viridiplantae > Streptophyta > Pinopsida > Pinales > Pinaceae > Pinus > Pinus taeda. The sequence goes on along the minus strand of APFE030392647.1, from coordinate 183,111 downwards.
AGGAACTACGAGGCGTGGGAGGGGGGGGGCTTCTGTGCTGCTCTAAGCACCGCTAAAATGGATAGATGTTTAGCATCCATAATGTCTATTTTGGCTCTTAGTTGAGCCTTGGACATATTTGATTTCCTCCCTCTAGTCTTTTTGGTCTCCTCTTGATATGGCTTCATTCCTAAACTGCCCACTGCCTCCCAAGGAGGGGGGTTTTTTCACGGGGTCTAAGATTGTAATGGGGGTTTACCAAAAGATTTTCTGCTAATCCATCAGCTTCTTGACCCATCCCAGGCCTTCAGTTTAGATGTAATTCGGGGATTGAGGTGATTATACTATCCAATTGCTCACATACAATGTTAATATGAGAATTAACATATTTCTTTCGCCTGGAAGGACCAGGCTCTGATACTGAAATAATCAAAGATTTAATAGGAGAAAGGATGGAAGGGTTAGGTTCCAGAATCACACCCTCTGTCGGATGAGCAAGGCTCCTACCATCCTCTTCTAATGGCTCTGTTATGTTTTCCCTCTCCTGTTGCTGATGTGAGATGATAGGATGTTTTTCCTCTTGTACTTCCATATTCTCCACCGGGTCCTCCTGAATCATGTCAAATTCCATATAATCCTCCCCTGAGCCCGAAGTCATCTTGTTCCATTTGTTCTCCTCATGTTCTCCTTTCCTTTCCCCTTCCTTTCTCTGCCTCCTTCTTCGCATAAATCCCAGGAGACATTCCTTTGCAATGTGTCCATATTTATAACACTTGTGACATCTAAAGGGCAGGTGTTCGTAATCTAACATCAGAGTGTAGGAGAAATCCTTGTATTGCAATTTAATTTCTTCCGCCAAACCTTCTCGAGGGTTTAAAGTAACCAATATTATAGCTATCCCTTGATCTCTGGTTTGCAAGAATGACATATCAACTTTCATGAATTTGCCCAGATGGTTCCCAATTGCCTTAAAAACAAAATCGAACCATAGAAAAAGCGGTAGCCCAGGCATTTGTACCCACACAAGAGATTCGTCCACCTTTTCTTGTTGTGCATCAAACAAGGGCTTCCATTTTTTGAAGTATATCAGGTATCTCCCAAGGCTCTACTTCCTTCCTAGAACCCATTCCACAGTTTCAATCTTCTCGAATTTTATCATAAACCATCCTTTTTCCATAGATGAGACTACAAAAGACTTATCCAACGCCTCATGCTAGTTTTTCGCTGTCCATTCTTGGATATATTTGGCTGAGTATTTCTTCCCTCTTTCCTAGCAACCCAAGGTTAATTTCGAGACGTCCATGGCCTCATCGATTTGTACATCCATCCCAAGAACCAAATTTGCGACTTTCTCTGTCCTCTTTATTATCTTGTTCTTTTTCCTCTTTTCCCCAGCCTACTGATGCCGAACCCCTAAACCCTTTTCCTATGTGTTTTCTTTCGCATTGGCTACTACTTTTGGGAGCATTACAAAATTCCCCTCCTTCCTGAAAATTCTAAGCCCTTCGAATAACCTTCCTTCCTCTTGGCCTGTCACCCCAACCCCTAGAAAGGCATCCCTTTCTCCTATTTTCCCTTCCACTTCTGGGTAACCCTCCCTTCATTCCTCAGGAGTTTGTTCTTCCCCTCCACCCGGCTTCCCAGAACATTCCTTCCCTACTTCTACCACCTTCGAGACTCCTTTTTGTTCCTTTCCTTATCCTAGCATCCTTGCTATACCCACCCCAGCATGTGAGTCATGCTAAGAAATTTCTTTGCTTCCCACATTTAGAGGGCTTCTGCCCCAATGAATATTGCTTAGTCAAAGCCCTTTCCCTCCCTCTTTTGTCTCCAAATATTCCACCAGGAAAGAATGTAGGCCTTCCTGGCCCTTAAATCCACAGCTAATGACTATGTCCTCTAAACCCCCGAAGTAAAATTCTTTTGGCGAGTGAGGTATAGTGTTATGTACTTGAAAACCCACGATTCCTTCCACACAGTGCTCAAAAGGTGAGGATGTCTGCCTCCCTTGCAGCTCCGGCCCCTCCCAATTCTCTAGATAGGTCAGGCATAAGCTTTCCTCTAGAAGTCCTAAGGATTTTCTCTATTTCCAAACCACACTCGAGCCACCTTTCTTCCTTCCTGACTATCTAGCTGGACGAATATACCTCTCTATGTTTTGATCTATTACCTTTAGTCCCTAGATCGACAGAATGTCCTCAAGCTCGGGATCTAGATCAACCGCTTCTCTCTGTTTGACCATCTTCCACCCTACAGATTTTTGTTAACAGGTTACCATAGAAACTAGTTGTATGAGCTTCAACTGCGGGTGCGTGCTAAAGGATGGAGATTTCATCACAACGTAATAACAAAATAATCTCTTGTTACATCGTTCACCATCCTCTGGTATCCCTTAAGTCCCATTGGCATAGTTCTCGAGACATCAGTCTCTCTGCATGGCGGCCTCCACCTGCCTGCTCGTTCCTACCAGGAATGTACCTCCCTGTGACAACTGTGACCGCCACACCTCCCTTCCCGCCTGATATGAAAATGGGGCGTTAAAGGCTTCTTGTCTAACTTACAAGAACCTCTCCCACTTCCAAAGCTTATATGTATATATTCCCAAGATCTAGTGATTAACCAATTGCGGAATTAAAAAGTGCTTGAAAAGGGTGTATGCTTATTTCTATTGAGTAAAATGCATGGTGTATGGAGAATGAAAACTACCCTCAAAGGCCTTCCCAGGACCTTCGACAGATTGTAATATTATTTGCAGAAGCTACCAAGTTATACACATGTTCATCTATCAAATATCAGTTAACAAAGTATGGAAAGAGGATTACCTCAAGTCTCCTTCTAGATTTGTTTGAAGATCTCAATGCAGCCAAGAAGAACTCCTTCAAATCCGGCTCCAAATCAATTCCTGCACAAAGGAAAGGCAAACACAATCACAACATATAATCTTGAAAACTAATATAAGAATGCACAATGAACATCTATTTGCATACAACTAAACCACTCATCTAGACAAGTACCGAATGAACAACTTAATGAACAATGTTACCGACACCATGGAGTAGGGAACACAACTGCAGTTTTGTATTAATAACGGAAGAGTGATTACAACCATTTTTTGCATCAATCTTCCCTTGCCTCTTCTTCCTCTCTCTCTCTCTCTCTTTTTCAGCTCACTTCTTCAAGTATATGACAATTCACAACAACTTAGTAGGCTATCCTTTCAAATGCTCTGACCTCTTTCACAATGGCCCTCTCACTGCTTATATAGAAATTGAGTTAGGGTTGCCAAGCTCTTCATAGAGTTCATTAGGGAAAAAGCAATGAACCTGCCCAGTTTTCCAGCTCTTTCCCATTTGCCTTCTTTTTCGGATTGGAATTTCCCCAAATAGTTTGATTTTTGGGAATTTCCTTGCTTTTCTTGACCAAATTTAGGGATAAATATCTAGACATTTGTGAGAAGATTTTTTGGTTTGACCCATTGAACTTCCCTTAGTTTCACTAATGCTACCCTTGGTCTAACAACATGAGTTAGCAGGGTCACTAACACACCCTTACGCTTGGTAACAAGCTTTATAAAGTAGGTTTATAGTGCACAACCAGTGTTAGTGTAGAGCCAAGGCCTACAATTGTGGTCTTTGCTTTAGTCATGTTGTCTTTCACCTCTGAGTTGATGAGGAGGTCATTTTGTTGTATAACAGATGCCCCCTAAAGTATGAGATCAGAGGCAAAGATGATGGCCGAAATACTTTACAAAAACTATAATTTTCTGTCAAAATTTGTAAAGAGAGAGAAGCTTCGGGTGGCAAGGAAAACCTAATACAATACATATATATATAAAACTGCTAAAATCATGTCCTGAGTTGGGCATTACCATGCTCAGTAGCTATGTTAGAGTAATCTTCTCTGAAGAGATATAACAAGGCTGGCCGCCGATAAGCACAAAGCGGATCTAATGTCATAATAGAGTCATCCTAAAACAGCTGTCTCCAAAAAAACAATATCCACAGCTTAGGAGAGGAAACAAGGCTGAATGATGCAAGCCTCTACCCAAGGTCTTGATTTCCACTTCACCGAACATCATAGATTGATACATGTAAAAAATATGTGTTGATGTCAAACATGCATGAAATCATCTGATTACCAGCCAATAATGGAGACCGTTAACAGATGCGGGGAAGGCCACCGATAATGGTGATGGTCTCCAAGATGCACAGTACAAACTAGTGAGTGTGAAAGATTTCTTTGTCGTCGAACACCCGTAGAATCGCTTAACTAGGAGTCAATAATAAGAACCCTTGAGAAAACACAAGGTAACCTGCCACTAATGTCTGCAAGTACCCAGGCACTGAATGTGTTTCTAGGTTATCTTCGTAGATAGAGTGTTGAAGTCGATAGGAAGAAACCTAGCGAGAGGTAGGCAATAATGTGTCCTACATCAGTCGACACGAACCGGGACAAGAATGATTTTGTTTTTTGAGGAAGATTTTGAGCATTTGGGTCTAAACAATGGAGGGCATGATGAAAGGATATGTTTGATCGGTTGATGGAGGAAATAAATGGGTAACCCTTGAACAATAGAAGGCATGACAACGGTTTTAACCAGACAACACTTGACTCATGAACACTACAGAGTGTTAGGATACAGAGACACAATTAAATCAGGGTATATAGGCTAAAACTCATAGAATGGTAGGGTTCATATTGAGAGGCCATCAAAAGGAAGGTTTTTCTAAGGGAGTGCCATGTTCAAGGGAACGACTGCTGCCAAACCACGCTTTCAAATACGGAATACAGTTGTATTTTCCACTTTCCGTGTCTGATTAATTTTATGAGTCTAGACGGGTAAACTCATCAATCTTTTCATGTTTAAAGAGTCTGAAAAGGATCACAAAAAGAGCAACCCTTTTCCCTATCTGATTAGTTTAATGAGTCTAGAAAAGCAAACTCGTCGATTTTTTCATGTTTTAAGAGTCTGAAAAGTATCATAAAAAGAATGACTCTATATCTTGTCTGTGTAATTTAAAGAGTCCAGACTAGACAACTCAGTGGTATTTTCATATTTAGAGAGTCTGGAAGATCATAAAGAGGGACTCCATGGTGGTCCCTTTCTCATAGTTGTTAACCAAGTGCGACAAAAGGTTAATAGTATACCTGGATCGGTTAGTTTTCCGTTAGTTAATTTGTTGATCCCGGATAAAGAGAAACCTACTTTCAATAGATGTCGACCATATTTTGTTACAAGTACGAGGTGATGGACTAAACTCATTTTTCATCGTGAATTTTTAATGAGTCACATGACGACAAACTCAATACCTTCATCAAAAAATTTTAATGAGTCAGATGAAGAAAACTCATGGTATCTTTTTTCAGTTTAGTGAGCGAGAAAAAGAGGGAAAAGAACGGCTCATCCCTTCTTCATAGTTTTACGGGCTCGAAGGAGGGGAAAAAACTCAGGGATTTTTTGATTTAAGAGCGAGAAATGGTCCCAAAAAAGAAAGAGCTCTTGCTGCTGCCGTATATTTTTAACGAGCTCGGTAACAAAAACTCGGGAATTTTCAGTTTAACGAGTGAGAAAAGTACCTAAAATAATGCTCAGGTCATTTTTATCAATTTTAACGAGCCTAAAGCCAAATCTCGAGATTTTTTCAGTTTAAAGAGCGAGAAAAAAGTGCCTAAAAAGAATTCCCCCCGGGTCTTTTTTAGTTTATTGAGTTGGAAAAATATCAAAAAAGAGTTGCTCAGAGCATCGTTTGTATAGATTTAACGAGTGCAACAATGAAAACTCAGAGATGTTTCTTATTTTTTAAAGAGCAATAAAATATCATGAAAAGTGCTCTGACCATCATTGCAAAGATTTAACGAGCTTAACGATGAAAACTCATAGATGTTTATATTTTTTAAAGAGCAATAAAATATCTTTAAAAGTGCTCTAATTAGACTTGCATGTAGCTTTTGCTACTTTTCATTTCTGGAGGTGCTTTCATCAAAAGCGGTAAAAAGTATAAAAAAGCAGCAATTCCTATCATAGGGATTCATGCATGATAAAAAATCATGGAGAATGGACTACTTCCTCTTTAATGATTTTTAGAAAATCATATCTCCAAAATTATATAAGGAGATGCTTGGAGCTTTCACATGCATCATTTTCACTATTTTGAATTTTGTGAGAGCATTTTGGAGCTTAAGAGGAGTAGATTTTCCGCAGACCATTGCAGGAGATCCAGGTGACCATTCGACGTGCCGTCAATCCCAAGTGAAAGCTAAAACCTTGCTCTATGCATTACTTGACCTTTATTGATAGTCTTATGGGTGGAATTTTGCAGATTTGAGGTGCCCTAGAGCCTTATTTGCAGACTAACGCCCTCCAGATGGCCAGTAGGAAGTGTTAAACACTTTGTATGAGCCACTGGAGGGCATTAATCCTCCCTGTGTAGCACTAGGGGTAGCATTAGGGCTCAAGAGCACAATGAAAACCCTCATGCATGGATTACTTAAGTGATTTTGCCCCAATTTAACTGGTTTTAGGGTTATTTTGTGCAGGTGTCAGGCCGAAATGACTCACCGATGGAGAGAACGGGCCCATGATAATGAGGAATTGCTGATGTGAAATGATCTAGCATGCATACTTGCATTGCGCCGCTGCGGTTTACTGAAGTATGCAAAGCTGGAGTTGATGAAAGGATAAGAGGATTTACTGAGATGGATTATCAAGCGTTGGGATGAACACGAGCAAGTGTTCAAGATTGGAGATCAGGTGCTGGCTATTGACCGGGATGACATGTATTTTTTGACTAGTTTTTCGTGCCATGGGGCACAGGAAAACCTCACCAGTGGCAAGCCAGATCCATGATCTACCTCAGAGCTGGTACAAAACTACTACATCCCTGAGAGTGGACTAGTCAACAACAGAGTCCCCATAGAGAGGATAAGATCCCAGTCTATGAGGGTAGTTTTATGGTTGATTGTGTAGTTGGCGGGGTCAAAGAGTCCCCATGTTGTGACAAAGGCCCAGCTGTTGCTTGCAGTTGACTGTCTCCAGCCCCAGATGTTCAACTGGTGTGAAGCAGTGCTTCACCAGTTGAAGGCAGAATTCACAGCATGCAAAACTCGTACCCAACACAGTTTTGGGTACGGTACTATCATAGTCTCATTTTCCCTTGAGAGGGTACCTGCAATGCGCCCAAGGATGAGCTTAGGTCCCCTTGATCCGAGGGAGCCAAGGCAAGATCGTTGGTCATCACTCGATCCTCGCATAGGAGGAGGACTGATCTGACATTTCTTTGACAAAGACTTCTTCTAGTGGCTTCGTAGCCAGATTGTGATTATTGATGACTATGCCTATGAGTGCATGGACTTCACCGGCGACCTCGACTTGATGCTACAACCCGGGACCAACTGGGGTCCTCAAGGTGAGAATAATTTTGACAGTACTTTAAGTATTTTTTAGCTTTTGAATGTTTATGTAATGTTTTTATAGGCGAAATAAGTACTGACTTGAAACTCTTATGCTTAACATAGATGTGGTGTCATTACGACCTATAAGCGAGCCTCACCATGTGCGACGAGGAGGCCAACTACTTGTTGGAGGGGGCAATGCCGACAGTCTCCACGAGGTTTTGAGGAACCTGGACGGTTTGACCATGGGTGTCCCCTCCCCCTTCCTATGAGGGAGATTCTTGCTCATATGCAGCGACACATAGTTTGTGTACCTGAGCATTGTCTTGTTCCTCTTCGGAGGGTAGCTAGAGTGGTTTTAGCGTTTATGGAGCAATAGGCTCTTTGTAGCAAGTGTTTTGGTGTAGCCACATGAGTGTTTGTAGCTGGGCTTGTATAGCCATTTTTGTACTTAAAATATCCAAGTTTTGGAATATTTTGATGTAAAAGACTGGATGATGATCTATATATATATATAAACATTTTTAGTATTTTGGTGGTGTAAATGTGTTTTTAAATGTTTTTTGCAACAAATTTTTAACTCAGTAAATGTTTTATTTTTCATGCATGCTTCTATAAAGAATGATACAAATGCCAATCTAATACATAGTTAGCTAACAAATCAGTGATTGTATTTAATTCTCGAGGAACATGTTCATATGTGATTATTTCAAATCGACATTCCATGAGTCGAACCCTTAGATAATGACGTAACAAGTTTGGATTACGAATCTCATAACGATTAGTCAATTGCATAACGACTAGCTAGGAATCTAACCTGACCACCAGATTGGAGATGTCCCTTGATGATGCTTCCGTGAGAAGTGAAGAATAGACATGTACTCGGCAATATTGTTGGTGGTGGTACCAAGAAAGACCCCCTCGAAGCAAAATAGTTTCGACTCAGGTGTGTAAATGACCCAAGCAGCTGATGCAATGTGTCGTGTGTGACGACTGGCACCATTCACGTATCCTACGTATGCTAAAGGTAATGAAGACATCTGCATTGTGAGAAGAATGCATGAGACAAGTACTCCACTAGATAACTAAACAATCCAATCACACCAAAAAGAAAAGAAAAACTTATGAATACATAAAATTACAAAGCATATGCCCAGTGCGATACTAGGCATAATACCTTTTCAGTTAGAGCCCATATGTGGGCTCCTTGAGTGGGACTCCTTCTCGGTCTTGTAGTTCATATGCCCCTATGGGGAGGACTTTCATTACAACATAGAGACCTAGCCTTTTGGGTTGAAGCGTGCATGCCTCCAAGAGGTCATATTTTGGATGATAGAGCAACACAAGGTCACCCTCTTGGTAAGGAGGAAACTTAAGCTCTTCTGCAAATCGGGATTGTACCTGGCACTTGTGAGCCTCGAGTGCCAAGTTGGCATCTCGACGGGTTTTATCCATCTGTTTAAGGTATAGTAAGCATTCTTCTTCAACCGTGGTTCTGGGCATGGGTTCAACGATTATTTCTAGGGGAGGGATCTGCCACCCAATGGGTTCGTCATCGTTGTAGAACTGGATCTCATGCGTGACAGTCGACGGATCAATGTCAAGCATTTCCTCATGAGACCCATTGAATTCATCATAGAATTCCTGAAATAGGCAGGTGGAGCTCGCAATTTCCTCAGGATTTCAACTTTCTCTCATCAGGATGTTTGCCACGATGCCTGTCCTGGCAGAAATATCAATGGGTAATGACTTGGAAGTGTCACCCATGTTTCCTTCCATATCCAAAGTTTGGATGTTTGTATGTGGAGAGGAAACAATTTTTGGTATGTCAAGGGATAGGATTTGAAGAGGCATCATGTCCTAATCAGATATCGGAACATGATGGTGCCAATCCTCCCAATGTTGCTCTCCAAAACTCATGATTTCCTGAACGGCTTCGTTCGTAGGAAGGAGTTGATTGAATGGATCTAAAGGAGTAGTGGTTATGGGAAGGGTGGAGGTATTGTCAGTCATAACCAACATGACAGGAGATGTGGATGCAGATTGAATGGCTTGGTAGGCCAACTCAGCTGGTGACAACGGCATCAGGTCTCCGAATGTGTCAAGGTTGGAAGGAGCCGGCAGGATCCATGGATCGGTCAATTCATGAGGAATAGATGAAATCATGTTGACCATCTGTGAAACCTTGGGTGGCTAAAGAGGAAAACATCCCATGAGGGAAGAAGCCTTCAATAGACCGGTACCTAAACTGACATAGCAGTCAGTTCCACCTCCTACTAGGGGTATGGAGCCACTTGGTAATGGTGAATAATCAGGGGTGCAGAAAGACAACTGTTCTACTGTAATAACCTTTCCATCCAAATGAAATAGGATGATGCAAAAGATAGTAGATACAACGGCTGTCATGGCATATGTCCATCTGCAACCCAACAAGAGATTATAGTCAAGTTTCTTGTCCATGAATTCTACGTCCACCATTACGGTTTCCCCATATAGAGTGATGGGGAAACTAGCTAGGTATCCTTTTGGGATAAAGGTGTGGTAGTCGAAAGCTTTCAGAGATTTCAATGGCAGGGATAGGGTTGGAGAACCCAGGGCGAGCCAACATGAATCCGACATGACACAGGTAGCAGCACCTTCGTCGATGACAATTCTGTGTATACCTTTACCTTTCGAAGTGATGTGCAACTAGAATGCAAGCTGGTGAGAAAGGGGACGTTTACACTTGTCCATGTCAAAAATAGCAAGCATGGAATCCATTGGGTCAATACCTCCAATAGCCAAAAGCAAAGCTTTCCGTTGTGTTGGGCATGTTTGCAATACTTCGAGTGCCAACATAGTCGACGTTGCTTACGCCAAATCTTCTACGATGTTGTAGTGTTGGGCGGCACGTGCAGATGTATTGTGCATTGTGCATCGAAGTGCCCCTTTTGGGGGTTGAATTACAAGGTCCTCAACTGGTCTTTCGATATGAAAATCGTTAGGCGGTGGTGGGTTTTGACGTGAGGATGGTTCTGCTGCCGAAGTGACAGGAGCTCCATAAGATTTGGCTCTTGTGGCGAGTTCTACCATTTCAAATGTGTAAACGGTAGAAGATTCTTCACTAGCCGAAGGATGTTGCAAACCATCATTGCCTCCTTATGGGGGTTGTGGTTGGTTTGCAATAAGATTTTGCTGCTATTGATTGGGAAAAGGATTTCTAAAGACAACGAGGGCCTTACCAGAATCCCTCTTGGCAAGGTATTCTATGCATTATTGAAGCCGCAGACATGCCAAGTCATGTGGTCTTCAACATGGAGTTTGCATGGATATCTGGTGGTTTTATCCTTTCCTCGTCAGTAGGCGCAATGATCTTCTGTTTTGGGTTGGGCTGCTTTGATGACTGCTCTTCAGAAGGAGCAGGCTTTTTCTTGTTCATCTTGTTCTTCCCACTAGATTTTTGTGTAAACTACACAAATTTTATCACAGTGGCAGGAAGAATAGTTGTATTGGTAGAGGGGTTCACTGCCAGCTTGGCAATGGAACCACTGAGTTGTTTTACTGCGGTCCTAGAGGTTGCACCGACAATCCCGTTGGCGTGCACTCCAGGGTGCTGAGTAGTGGAAGCATTGGGGTTACCAGGAGCATTGGGGATTATATCGTAAAGAGTGCCAGACTGTGAATATATCAGATCTAAGTGTTGGGCACGATGCATGGATTGGTCTTCTATGACCGCACCACCTAACACGACATCTCTAGCAATTTGCAGGAGTAAGGACTTACGGAACCTGTCTGTTAAGAGAAAGTTTGGGATGGGATCTTTTACTAACCTCCACATACGTCTCCATTCATGTATATGATCAGAGATGTGGGTGGTGGTATCCTGACGAAATGAAGTGAGGAGCTCTGTCCAGTCTCATAGTGAATAGGTAGTTGTAAATGCTTTAGGAATTCCATCGCTAAAGTATCAAAGGTGTTTATTGACGTGTGTGGTAACTCAATATACCATTTCGCTGCATTGCCAGTGAGGATACGGGGAAAAAGACGTAACTGGACACTATTATCCACCATAGAGTTTGAAACACACCAGAGATGGTAGGTGGTGATATGGGTGTCTGGATCCTCCCCTTGTTTTCCATCAAACTTTGGGATGTTCGTTGGTATTTTATGCGGGATCAGCGGCCATTGTAAGTTGTGATATATGGGGTCATTTTTCAACTTGTATAAGTCGGGGATATCCAATGTTGCCAAAAACGGCAGAGAGTTAGGTGCCCCCGACTCAGACCATGGTGATGACGGATGACTTTAGGAGCTTTGCACTCCTCCCATCGTTTGGTTCCCCATAGTGTACATGGGTTGCATGGTGTAGCAGTTGCTTTGTAGTATGGTGTTATAGAGTGGATTTTCATGAGGATTTTAATACTGGGGTATGGAATGACCCCCAGTATAAAAGGTTCCCCATTGACTCATTTGAGTGTGTGAGTAGGGTGCCCCCATAGACTGGTTGGGAACCCCTTGTGGATTCCCGCCCGACACAGAACTGACCATTTGGCCTTGATTGACAGAGGGAACACTCATGTCAATTAGCGACTGACCATGCATACCTGAGAATGGATGGGGAACTGTTACATTCCCTACCGGCATGTGCATATTGGGAACTCCCCTAGGTATATGAATCTGGGGGTTTGAACTGTACATTGGCAGCCGACCATGTTGTTGGTAAATGAGAACCGCGCCCATAGTGCTGCATTGAGTGCTATAAGGAGCACTATATGTGGCACTTGTCGAAGGTATGTAGTGTGGCACCATAGGGGTGGAACCTAGCATCTGTTGGGTTCCACTCATAGAGGGTGTCGTGTGAGTGGTTGTACCTAGGACAAATGGAATAGCGGGATTCCACATTACCGGTGTTGTGATGACTGTCGACTGGGAGAGTGGTAAAGGACCAAAAGTGTCCCTAAAGTTCCACAACCCATTAGGCATCGACTGGATAAATGGGAATGTTCCACCTACTGAAGCAGGAAGTACAGGTACCACGGGAGCCAAGACAGGTTCCAATGGATTCATGAGCGAAGGGTTAAAGGGGGAAGAAATCCCTCGGTGAAGAAATCCTCCAGCAAACTTGAATCGTCGGTTGTCCAAAAAGATCCCCTGTGAGATCTAGGAGACTGATCCCTCGAAGATGAGGAATCCAGTTTAGTGGAACTCAGTGGATTGTCCACAATGAGTGGAGGAAGTCCTAACAATCATCTAAAGTGACGACGAGGGTCGGATGTAGCCACGATGACCATTAATTTTATCAATAAATTTTTATCATGATATTCTTTAAAGTCTCAAATGATAGCACTCAGGTACCTAAAAATATAAAAAATACACTAAATATATCAATCATCAAACAGAGGAAAATTACCTCGTCTGATAAGCATTGATCACTGGAGACGAAACTCGATCTCTCAATGAATAACAGGGCCAAATGTATGGCTACGGTTACTCTAGAGCTTCGCCCGAACCTCAAATTAAGGGGCCAAGTACTCTCGTGAAGATGAGCACCCTCCCAAAATTGAAGACAAAGTAGATCCATCCGTGTTAGGTACCAGGATAGCCTGTCCCAGTCACCTTATGTAAGTACCTAGAAGTTTGGCCACTAGAGATACCTCAAATCACAAACATCACCCGGGGGGGGTGACATAGTCGTAGATAACATGTTGTGTGGGCAGGATTCCTGAGTCCCTGACTCAGTTCCGAAATCCCTGAAGGGACCCCCAATACACAAAATGCCCAATGGATTTGTAAGAGAAGGTGGGCTATCTTCAATTACAGTCCGATGTTGTCTCGTATTTTGCTTCATTGTTAGTGGAGTGGTCTCGGTAATATGAGTGCAGAAGGAATTTTTCGCTCGTTAACGACACTAGTTTTGGTTTTCAACCTTGGGCAGTTCACTCACATGCTTATCTCAAGATCCTAGCCTAGCTAATGTTGGTTTGCTCAAAAGAGTAACTGATTGATTTTAATGTAAATTTTATGTGTACTTGATTATTGTCTTCGGTAGGGGTGTTGACATATGAAATATGGTGAGACTCTTGACTCAATAAATCATGCAAAACAATGCTTTGATTTTTTTTTTCAATTTGATGCAAACAAACTTTATTCTACATATTCATCTTTTTCGCATATTCATAGATTCGTCTGTGCATCTATAGTCTTTCAACACATGCATAACCAAAAGATTCTTTTCCAATATTTCCTAACAACTACTGAAAACCAAAATGAAGCAACTCGCAACTTTTTAAATAGAAGGATGAATACAAATTATCAGTCTTTCTTTCAGAAAAGATGTTTTTTAAGAGAGAAAAACCAAAACTTTTTCCTAAAAATAAATTTCTAGGACATCAATTTTGCTGACATAATACAATTACAGATCATATTTCAGCCCATGAGAAGATTTCCCATCCCTTTTGGTCCACAGACACTACTGGAAATCAAGACAAAGGGAGACTAATGCTCTGTAACCATGGTTACAGAGGGTTAGTAGGGTCATTAATGCTTCCTGTACACAGGCACAGTGCTTTATAAAGCTCTGTGTAGCCTAGTAACCTGCATTAGTGTGGGAAATATTTCACAACAAGGGTTTCCAAGATCAGTTTCTGAGGTGAATGTATACTAGTAGGATGCAGCAAGATATTTGGTGGATCAGAAAAAGGATTTGCTGAAGAATAGGGAGCTCTTGGAAGGAAGAGAGAATAGAGAAGAGTCTAGGTAAATCGGGAACTAGATGTATAGTCCCTATTGGAGTCACCAATTTTGCTATGGGGTAAAATGCACGGCGTATGGAGAATGAAAACTGCACTCAAAGGCCTTCCCGGGACCTTCGACAGATTGTAAAATTATTTGCAGAAGCTACCAAGTTATACACATGTTCATCTATCAAATATCAGTTAACAAAGTATGGAAAGAGGATTACCTCAAGTCTCCTTCTAGATTTGTTTGAAGATCTCAATGCAACCAAGAAGAACTCCTTCAAAGCCGGCTCCAAATCAATTCCTACACAAAGGAAAGGCAAACACAATCACAACATACAATCTTGAAAACTAATATAAGAATGCACAATGCATATCTATTTGCATACAACTAAACCACTCATCTAAACAAGTATCGAACGAACAAATTAATGAATAATGTTCCCGACACTATGGAGTAGGGAACACAACTGCAGTTCTGTATTAATAACAGAAGAGTGATTACAACCATTTGTTGTATCAGTCTTCCCTTGCCCCTTCTTCCTCTCTCTCTCTTTCTCTTTCAGCTCACTTCTTCAAGTATATGACAGTTCACAACAACTTAGTAGGCTATCCTTTCAAATGCTTTGACCTCTTTCACAATGGCTCTCTCACTGCTTATATAGCAATCGAGTTAGGGTTGCCAAGCTCTTCATAGAGTTCATTAGGGCAAAAGCAATGAACCTGCCTTGTTTTCTAGCTCTTTCCCATTTGCCTTCTTTTTCAGATTGGAATTTCCCCAAATAGTTTGATTTTTGGGAATTTCCTTGCTTTTCTTGAGCAAATTTAGGGATAAATATCTAGATATTTGTGAGCAAATTCGTTGGTTTGACCCATTGAACTTCCCTTAGTTTCACTAACTCTACCCCTAGTCTAACAACTTGAGTTAGCAGGGTCACTAACACACCCTTAGGCTTGGAAACAAGCTTTATAAAGTAGGTTTATAGTGCACAACAAACGTTAGTGTAGAGTCAAGGCTTGTAATTATGGTCTTTTCTTCAGTCATGTTGTCTTTCACCTCTGAGTTGATGAGGAGGTCATTTTTTTGTACAACACTTATGTTTGTTTTAAAATTGTTTATGTGTTGTAAGTTCTGTTGTTTATGCTAATATGTAAATACATGTAACAGTAAAATAGTGCAGTAAATAATAAACACAAAAGACAACAATATAATATGGAGTTCACCCAAAACTCTTGGACTACGTCTCCTTGAGCTCTAGTCAACTCGATTAGGCTCTCTAGGATTATGGCATAATTCGTTTTACAAGCTCCGCTCAACTCCACTGGTTTACATAGAACACAATGGGCTTATAACACCATCTTATCCCTGGCTTGAAGCTCTTAGGCTTTCTGGTTCTGGCTCTGTCTCTGGCTCTAGCTCTTGGCTCTGGCTCTAGCTCTAGCTCTAGCTCTGGCTCCGCTCTGGCTCTGGCTCTCAGCTCTGGCTCTGGCTCTAGCTCTTGCTCTGGCTCTGGCTCTCACTCTGGCTCTGGCTCTTCGGCTCTGGCTTTTGTGAGCTCTCTCTCGGCCTCTGTGTGCATCAAATGGTTTTCTCGACCTCCAAGTGACCTTTAGCAACCTTCTAGTGACCCTTTTCAGCAACTTTCAGCTCTCTTTGGTTTTTCGCTCGACCTCCAAGTGACTCCAAAAACTCCCTCAGCTGCATGTGCTTCCTGCTACCTCGTCAATTGAGCTCTTTGTCTTTCTCGAGGCGCCCTTCCAGCTCTTCGGCTTCCCCAACCATTTTGTCTTCGTGTAATCATTCCTCTGCGGCTTTGCAACTTCTTCTGCTTCTTGTCTCTTTGATTGGCCACCTGGCTCTGTGGCTCTGTGGCTCTCTCTATGTTACAAACGCATTATTGTCTATAAAATGCTCACTTGCAGTGTGGCACAATGATCAGGGGTAGTTACAAAGGAATCAGGGCCTTCCTTTCCTTCAGGCAAAACCAAAAAATGGAACAAAATTCCAATACATAGAGTTTTAGCAGAAATACACTATCGGACGCAAAATCCAGACTTCAAATTCTATGAAATCACCCCTATGAACCCTATCAGGTCCGCCTTTCATCGGCATATCGTAGTCACATAGGCGGGAGGTCTAAAAACCTCAATACATGGGAATACACATAAATCCTGAATTCTCGGATTTGAAAATTTATGAAATCGGGTCTATAAACCCATTGAGTTCAGCTCTTTATCGCTTATCGCAATCATAATCACATTAGCCCTGGTATCAGGGATCACCGATCACCGATCAAATCCTAACCATTGATCCCTTTTCGTGATCTGACGGCTGAGATCTCATGTTGCTATCGGCATATCACATTCTCTATGGCCTAGGGGTTCTTCCCTTATACCATGGCATACGCCAACGTTGATCCTCCGACACCGATATCGCAATCGCTCCATCGCATATTGCACATCGCCAGTCACATGTTGCTATGCCTGGGGTCCCGATATCGAGTGAAGGCCTACCTCTAATGCGATAAGTCGAAGGTAGTAGTTGGGGGTTCCTTTCGCCCTTGCCGTAAGTCCTCCACTTAACCCTTCCGATGTGATTTTCCTTTATAAGGCCTTTTATGCCATTTTTGGAAGAATTTGCTTCCTTTTGCGATAACTTTATCATCCGAAGTCCTAGCCCATTCAAGTTGTAGTAGATTCAGGATGAAAAGATCTACGAAATGGGACTATTTCCAAGAGCATCCTTGGACTTTCATTTTCCTCTATGTGGAACACTTTAGACTTAGAAGTTTATCCAAGATCCATTTTGGATCACGCCTTCCCACTAAAAGAACTTTTGGTCTCCAAAATACTGATAGACTAATTTGAATAGTAAATGAGAGTAACAACACCCTCTTCTTTCAGCCTCCATACACTTTCCTTGCATAGTGTCTCTGAACCAAAGCCTTTGACCACTTTCTTTCCTGGATGTGCTGGTCCTCCTGGGAAGAGCTGTCTCCCTCTTGACTTCATGTAGAACTCCTGTTGAGAAGGTTACAAAAGGTAGTTTGAACTTCTCTACCTTGATCATTGATCCAAGGTGGCTAAAACAAATGTGAAGTACATTTGCTCCACACAATTTTCATTTGTACATGTTCGAAAAGCTGCCAACAACAACTGTTAACAACAACAGAAATACAGACAACAATTGGATGGACTAAACTCTTGCTTCAAAAAAAAAAACAGATTTTCACATGTTGTGAATGCCTCCATGTCTTACATCTACATACAAATGATGGACTAGATAGCAACCCCACAAAACATGCCTTTAAAACAAATGACCCTTCAATTCAGGCATGTGGAAAATATCTCAAGGATTCTTTTCAAAAGATGAAACACTTCATAATTATCTCCATCTTGGAGACCAAATCAACTTTTCCCAAGTCAATATTACATGCATGTTTAAAACAAAGCAATCAACCCTTCAAGTTAATTACACATACATGTTCAAATACAAGGAAATCATCAACATCCTTCTGTTCATGCACATCATTCTCATGCATGCATTTCATCCTTCAACTTTCACTGAAGCACATTGTACTTTCGAAGTTGAAATGAAATATAATGTTGCAGCAACAGAGTGAGTCTCCTACTCAACCTTTTCCCATTCACCATCTTGGTAAAAACCTGCAACTTGCATTCCATCAACAAAGAAATGCAAATAGATGCCTTATATAAGTAGACGTGCAATCTTAATTGGACGAACTCTAGCAATTTCTTACCAATCCATTTCAAAGGTCTTTCCTTTGTCTACACATCATCATCAACATGTGAATCATACTGAAACACATCATCCATGGAAATTTCCTTTCCATTTATGCCATCTTCTCTTTCCACCTTCTTCAGCTTTCATCGAAGCATTGCTGGATTCAGAGTCCAACACTTTTCAGTAAGATGCCCTTGCTTATGGCAGTAAGTGAAACACATGTGCATCCTCTTGACAGCATGATTTTCCTTTTCCAGTGGACCTTTGGCTTCTTGCTTCCTTTCCTTCAAAAGTTTCCTTTATGTGGCCATTCTCTTCCAACATCTAGAAACAATATGGTTGTCCAAACCACAAAAGGAACATGCAATTCTTTTCCCATGCTTATATGGAAATTTATCATGCTTAACATAATCAAAAGGAGTATGATTAAAACCAGATTTATACCTTTCTCTTTCACCTCTTTTACCTTCATGAGGAGGTGAATTGAATGAAGAAGTGGATCCCTTTGGAACATCATCAATCTCTTCAAGGCTTTCAGAGTTTCCACAACTCTTTGGTTCAAGTGTATGCTGATATACACCTTCTTTCTACAAGGTATGCTTCACACCATTGCATCCCCCTAGAATACAATCTTCACACTCTTGAGGTAGAATGGTCTTCATGGCAGCCTTGGAACTTTCTCCATAAGCTTGTCCATAGCCAAGACCTAAATACTTAGGCCTTTCCTCAACTATTATTGGCTCAACAATACCTTGTGCATGTTTTTTGAGCCCTTTTCCTTCATAGCCCATCTTGGACATTAGCTTGGAACCTATGCCTTTGATATGTTTTTCAAAAGAACCAATATAAGCATTCCTAGAAGAATTTGAAGACAAACATGAATTGTTTACCTCTTCTTCAAGCTGATACTTGACTAAGGCATCTTTGGCAACAAAGAGATGTGTTTCCAACTCATACATCCTTTTCAGGTTCATATTTGCAATATGAAGTTGCCTCTCCATTTCCTGCAATTTGTCAGAAAGCAACTGCTGCTCTTCCTCCAACTGCTCTCTAAGTATGCTGCTCTTCCGTCCATCCTCATATATTTCTCTCACCATGTCCATCATGATGAACAAGTATTGCATCATGTCTCCATCAAGGAATATTGTGAAGAAAGAAGATTTTGAGGACTCACTTGTAGAAGTTGTCATTATCAAAATGAACAAAAGAAATTCAAACAAGACTAACAAAGAGCTTATTCAAGCAACCTTTTGCAACAAACCTCTTGTGCTTCAAGGATTTCCTTGAGGTCCTTTGGGATATGAAGAATGCCTTCAACCCTTCTTCCTTCTTGTCCTCTCCTGGACTGAGCTATCAATAACTTTCCCTTCACCTTTGCAAACTCAAACAATAGTCAGTCTACAAACAAGCATACAATCAATCAGGCAATCAATCCTTGACTACCCAAACACCTTTCAGACAAGCAGTCTTTGCTTTGTCAATCAAGCATTCTGATCTGATACCACTTACATCATGATACCACCTACTTCATGGTATAACCAGTTCTGATATAACCTTCTTTGAAGGTGGGGTTAATCAAATTTTAAGCTCTGATACCACCTGATCTGAAAATGGGGCGTTAAAGGCTTCTTGTCTAACTTACAAGAACCTCTCCCACTTCCAAAGCTTATATATATATATTCCCAAGATCTAGTGATTAATCAATTGCGGAATTAAAAAGTGCTTGAAAAGGGTGTATGCTTATGTTTTTTTAAAAACTGTTTATGTGTTGTAAGTTTTGTTGTTTATGCTGATATGTAAATACATGTAACAGTAAAACAATGCAGTAAATAACAAACACATAAGACAACATTATAATATGGAGTTCACCCAAAACTCTTGGGCTACGTCTCCTTGAGCTCTAATCAACTTGACTAGGCTCGCTGGGATTATGGCATAAGTCCTTTTACAAGCTCCACGCTCAACTCCACTGGTTTACATAAAACACAATGGGCTTAGAACACCATCTTATCCCTAGCTCTAAAGCTCTCAGGCTTTTTGGCTCTGGCTCTGGCTCTAGCTCTCGGCTCTAGCTCTGGCTTTGGCTCTAGCTCTTGGCTCTGGCTTGTGGCTCTGGCTCTGGCTCTAGCTCTGGCTCTTCGGCTCTGGCTTCTTTGAGCTCTCTCTCGGCCTCTGCGTGCATCAAATGGTTCACTCGACCTCCAAGCGACCTTTAACAACCTTCTAGTGACCCTTTTCAGCAACTTTCAGCTCTCTCTGGTTTTTTGCTCGACCTCCAAGCAACTCCAAAAACTCCCTCAACTGCATGCACTTCCCCCTACCTCGTCAATTGAGCTCTCTAGATTTCTTTAGGCATCCTTCTGGCTCTACGACTTCCCCAACTGTTTCTCTACGTGTAATCATTCCTCTGTGGCTCTGCAGCTTCTTCTACTACTTGTCTCTTCGATTGGCCATCTGGCTCTGTGGATCTCTCTATGTTACAAACACATCATTGTCTATAAAATGCTCACTTGCAACATGGCACAATGATCAGGGGCAATTACAAAGGAATCGGGGCCTTCCTTTAGGCAAAACCCAAAAATGAAACAAAATTCCAATACATAGAGTTTTACTGGAAATACACTATCAGGCGTGAAATCCGGACTTCAAATTCTATGAAATCACCCCTATAAACCCTATCAGGTCCGCCTTTCATCAACATATTGCAATCGCATAGGTGGGAGGTTTGAAAACTTCAATACACAGGAATACACAGAAATCCTGAATTTCAAAATTTATGAAATCGGGTCTTTAAACCCATCTGTTCCAACTCTTTATCGCTTATCGCAATTGCAATCGCATTGGCCCCGGTATCGAGGATCACTGATCGTCGATCGCCGATCAAATCCTGACCGTTGATCCCTTTTCTTGATCCAACTACTAAGATCGTACGTCACTATCAGCATATCACATTCGCTACAGCTTAGGGGTTCTTCCCTTATACCATGGCATATGCCAACGTCGATCTGCCGATGCCAATATAGCAATCTCTCCATCGCATATCACACATCGCCTAGTCACATGTCGCTATGCCTGGGGTCCCGATATCGGGCGAAGGCCTACCTCTGTTGCGATAAGTCGGAGGTCGCAGTCGGGGGTTCCTTCTGCCCTTGTCTTAAGTCCTCTGCTTAACCCTTCTGATGCAATTTTCTTTTATAAGGCCTTTTATGCCATTTTTGGAAGAATTTTCCTCCTTTTCAAAGGAACAAAGGCAAGCTTCTTTTTGTGATATATTCATCATCCGAAGTCCATTTTAGCCCATTCAAGTTGCAGTAGATTTAGAATGAAAAGATTTATGTAATGGGACTATTTCCAGGAGCACCCTTGGACTTTCATTTTCCTCTTTGAGGAACACTTTAGACTTAGAAGACTATTCAAGATCCATTTTGGATCACTGTCACTGTCTCGGCACTGTAGAACCACATGGCATAGTTAAGGTTTCTCACCCGGTTCTTCCAACCATATTTTTCTTAAAAAAATTTGGGGGTAATTATGTTTATGTATTGCATGTGCATTTCATTAAACATAAAAGTCGCATATTAAAATGTTAAAATTTTTCAAAATTTATACTATCAAGTGTTATATTTAGTCAAAATGGTTGCATCTTTATGAATGTGCCTAGTAATAGGTTGATGATATGTTTGTTCAAAGTTGTAACCATTTAACAAAAGTGACATTTTTCCAAGAAATTAAATGCAATTATAAGGGAATATGGGAAAAAAGAAATATGGATTTGAACATAACATCCCAATTTATCTCCTTATAAAAAATTGCAACTAAATTTGTTTAGAATTATGCATGGATATTTTTATTTTCCTCTATATTTATCACTATGAGTTAGATATTCCACAGTGTTATAAACAATATAAATGTTTTTGTTTTATATTTAATACAATGATGATGAACAAGACTAGAAAATTATGAGTGCTTGTAAGGGCTATGATACCACACATAGGGAAATGTAAGGGGTCTAAAAGATTCCTTATTATTCGTCTATCTATCCTACCTAATCACATTCACCTTATTTAATTTAGGAATAGTAAAGAAAAATGATTCTTAGATTTAATTCACACTCCTATAACTTGGAAAGGTTTCTCTCCTACATAATTAGAAGAAGAAGAAGTTGGAGAGGGGGGGGGGGGGTTCTTCTTAGATGGAATGCATGGGAAAATTTTAATAGGAGGAAAAAAATTTGGGAAAATGGAAGAAAAGAGATATTTAGAGAAGAGAAAATAGAAAATAAATTACAACAATATATAGATCATAATAAACATTAAAATATGCATGGATACCCATTGAGAGAATTAGGAAATGAGGAAAATATTGGAATAAGTTGTGTGACATCTACTAGAACTTTCTATGTTCTCTCTAAAAAGAATGAGATGAAGAGACCTATGAGGGACTGAGAAGTAGAGAAGGAAGCCCTCTTTTTGTTGTGAGAGAAAGGTATCATGGGTGCTTGTAGTTGTTTCGTCCTTTGTGAAACTTTCTGGTGGAAGTTATCATGCTTGAATTTTTTATAGATTGGAACCAAGAACCATTGTTTCTACTTCATCTAGGTGGTATCATAGTCTAACTAGGGGGTGGGGTTCTATAAAATACCTAACTAGGGGATGGAGTTCTATAACATATCTACTAAGGGTTGAGTGCAAATCGCTCAGTCTAATGGGTTTTACTAATCATCCTTCTGGTATAAGAATAGTTTTATATTTTTACCTCTATTAATTAATTATATTATATTAGTTATAATTTAGGTAAATAAATAGTAAATTTATCAGTTATAGTTTGAATTATTAAATTTTTCAAATTTCTTTGATATTAATAGAAATAATGCTTAATATAAAACTCTGCATATTTTTTCTCTATATATTTCTGAAATTAAAGAAATAAGAATCTACATATTGATATAATGTGACAAGTGTCTTCTTTCTCTAGTTTGATAATTCCTGTATGAAATGGGCATTTTCTTTCTTGGTAGTTGTTATCAATTTATGTTTTCCTTCCCTATGATTTGGTAAATATTATTTGAAAATAATTTTGGTTTTGGGTGATGTTTTAGATTCCTTTAAAGGTAGTTGAAGATTTATGAACCTTCAAGAGTTTTATGAGAAAGTATTTTCCTTGTCAAAATAGTTTCAATCCTTTAAAATAGGGTTCAATGCTTAGTATACTATAGAATTTAACTAGCACAACCACATTAATAAATATAGTTTATATACCCTAATAAGTGTATATTAATCACAGCCACAACCACATTAGTAAATGTGGTTGATATGCACCGATACACATCAATGGTATGAATTTAATATTAATATTAATATTGATATCAATAATATATCATTATAATAATAATAATAATAATATTATAAAATATCATTATTATATTATAGTAATATGATAATATAACTGATATTATAATAATATAATAAACCCAAGATATTTTTGATATCATAAACCCAAGGGATTAATATTATAACCCATGGGATTAATATTATATACCCAAGGAATTAATAAACCAAAGGGATTATTAATATTTTAAACCCAAAGGATTAATAATATTATAAACCCAAGTGGTTAATAAACCAAACGGATTAATATTATAAACCCAAGTCATTAATAAACCCAAGGGATTGTTAATGTTATAAACCCAAAGGATTAATATTATAAAACCAAGGGACTAGTAAAACCATGGGATTGAGATTATAAACCCAAGGGATTAATAATCCCAAGGCATTTTTAATATTATAAAGCCAAAGGATTAATAACCCTAAGGGTTTATTAATATTATAAATTGAAGGGACTAATAAACCCAAAGGATAATATTAAACCATAGCATTAATATTATAAACCCTAGGAATATAAACCTTAAGATTAATATTATAAACCCAAAGGATTGGAAAATGGTGGCAGCTGGCATAACCCCTGGGGCAACAATGGAGACCGAACTAATAGACTATTCTGAGGACCCCCTCGAAGGTATATCCATTTTCAGTAGGCACATAAGCTTTGAGGTTTTCTTCCCTTTCAACTGAGAATTATCTGAAATCATTACTCCACTCCTGCTGCTCATGGGTCCATCCAGTGTGGTCATCGATCTACCTGAAGTACTGCCCTCTTGGTCACCCTCTGACGTTCCTCCCCTGACACCGATCTCCCATCATTTCGCGGCCAAGAACACAGGCCTTGCTCCAGCGGCTAGTTCATTCGAACTCTCATCCCTCCAACCCTCTGTCGCCTTACATTACCCCTCTTAGTCTCACCAAAGAGTGTCTCCCATCATTTCGACCTCAGCTCCTGTTACCCCTTTTGGCTATTACATGAATGTACCCCCTCTCCTGAACGCCTTCCCTGCTGGTCCTGACATAACTCCCCCAAACCCTAACCCTAATCCTACTAACCCTAATTTTGTTGGAGCACAAGGGTGTGCATAGGCCTCGGAGCCAAGACCTGGAAAGAGGTTAAGGTGCGTTAAACCCAAGGCACAAGAGGTTTTCATTGACTGGAAAGAGGACTTCTAGTGGCAAGATACCATGGACATGGCTGCGACAGTCCTGGTAGGTAAAGTTAGGGGACAGAACTACTCTGTGGCAACACTAAAACAATGGGTCGCAGAAATATGGAGCCAACATTTCACTGATTTGCCTTTCGTACAAACCTTTGTTCATGGTTGGTTTGCTATGCAATTTACGCGAGCAGAACATACGAATTGGGTATTGTCCTCCTTCTGGCATATTGAGGAGGCCTCGGTAATGCTAAGGAGGTGGAGTCCACTTTTTGACCTAGACAGGGAACAACTTGGGGGTGGGCCAATATGGGTTTGCCTCCCCAGTTTGCTACTTCATAGGTCATCTTTAGGAGAATTGGAAACTCCCTGGGCACCTTCTTAGATTACAATAAATCATACCTCTCCACTAGGGTTATGGCCTTTGCACAGATCCTAGTACATTTAGACATAAGAGGAGGATTATAGGAGCAAGTCACCCTGCGTTGGAGGAACTGCGATTGAACCCAGATCCTTGATTACGAGGGGGTCCTGTTTCAATGCAGATGATGCCACATAGTTGGTCACCTCTACAAAGACTGTCCTCTTCTAGGGAAATTGAAGACTGGGAACAAAGGGAAGTCATCTCCCTCAATGAAAACTCAGACACATGCGGATCACTCGGAAGATGCAGAGAATATAGACATTGAAGCGGCTGGATCTAGGTCGGTCTTGAAAACACTGAAGAAGCACGGGAAAACACCTCTCTAGCTTCCTTCACCTCCACTGACCAGGTCTAAGGTGGCCGCTGAAACCACGTTATCTTCGGGTATGTCAAATTCTGAACCTTGCTCTGCAACATTTACAGTTTCTTCGACTTATAATGATAAAGCTATGGGACCCCATCAGAGCCCTGTTACCTTTCCATCCCACCCCAATCACCTTAAATGTCCCCTAATTCCCCCTCCTCCTACTATAACATGTAACCCCCCTTATTTTCTAGAGGAGGTGTCATCTGAATTGAATACTGGAATTGATCCCATTCCCCATCATTCTCACATTCTCGGTCCTGGCCACTTGATGCTGTCAGCATTGGTTTAGTATCTTCCCCCACCTCTTCGAAACTTCCTCGAGGTAGACCATCCTCCTTGTCAAAAGTTAAACAGCAGGCAGGGACAGAGATTGCCACGGGGAGACAACTTACCCTTGACAGGGTCCTTAGAGCTCAAAATATCCTAAAATCATCTCCCTCATGAAGGTCCTCTCTTTCAACTGCAGAGGAATTTCTAGTCCCAAGAAAAAACTAGCACCGCAAAGGCTCCTCCAGACTGAACTGACCGATATAGTCTTCTTACAAGAAACTCTGGGCGCTACCGATGCCATATCCCCTCTTTTGGAATCCATGCTCCCTAGATGACACTTCCAAGCCATAGATGTAAATGCCCGCTTTGGTGGAATTTCCCTAGGATATAATCCACGTTTGATAAAGCTGATCAGCACCTGGGGTGGCATTAGATTTATACGGGTGATACCTTCTCTAATGAACTGGGAACTAATATTAGACTGATAAATGTCTACAAACCCTACCACCATCGGGAGGACTTTTGGGAGCATCTTCTGGCATCAAATATCCTGCAACCAGATAACATCATTCTGGGTGGGGACCTTAACTTCTCTTTTTGTTTTTCTGATTCATGGGGGCACCATGCCCAAGTTGATCCTCTATCAACCTTCTTCAAACACCTCCTATAAACCCATAGTTACATCTACATCCCCTCTACTAAGTTAGTCTCGACTTGGAGGAACAAAAGATGTGGGGAGAGTAGTCTTGCCAAAAGGCTCGATCACTTCCTCATTAAGGAGTGATTCCTGGAGAGAGGATATACAGATTGCCAGTGGGTTGGCTCAAGAGGATTATGGGACCACTTGCCAATATACCTTGATATTTGGGGAGAAATAAGCAAACCATGAGCCCCCTTCAAATTCAACTCCGCCTAGTTGAAGGATAATTCCTATATCTGCCTAGTCACAGACTTTTGGAAGGCCCGCCCACCTGCTGACGGAAGGAACATCACTGATGGTTTCGTTGACAACCTAAAAGAACTAAAGAAGCTATCAAATATTTGGGCTCATAACATGAGGGTACAAGAAGAATAAAATCTAAGAGACATTGAATTAGAAATTGTTGATATGGCGGATGAATGTGGGGGACTCTTCCCAACAAATGATCATAGGGATAATCTCACTACCTTAATAACCAAGAGGGGGAACATCCTTAAAGAAAGGGAGGAAACATGGAGATTGAGAAGTAGAGCAATATGGATGAAGGAGGGAGATGAAAACCCAAAATTCTTCCATAAATTTGTAAATGGAAGAAAAGCAATCAACACTATCTGGAAATTGACAAATGAGCAGGGTATTAAGGTGGACACCTTCCCTCAATTAACCACACTTATCACCTCACATTTCAAATAGGTCTATCAGGCTCCTCCCAATGCCACTCTAGCATAGGTCATAAGAGTAGCACAACTTTTTCCTAGGTTCATCGATCAGGAGGATGCTATGGATCTGAATAGAGAAGTCACTCTTGGGGAACTAGAGGCGACCCTAAAATGGTTTAAGAGGGACAAGGTCCCTGGTCCAGATGGCTAGTCGGTGGAGTTTTATTTGGCTTCTTTTGATATCCTAGGAGAAGATTTACTCAAGGTCATCGAGGAATGCAGGATATCTGAGAGAATGCATGGGGCCATCAATTCCACTTTCATCACCCTCATCCCCAAATCAGACAAACCATTAACTTTCAATGATTTTCAGCCCATATCCCTGTGCAATTGCATATACAAAATCATCTCCAAAATCATTGCAAATCGACTCCATCCCATTCTTTCCACCCGCATCTCCTCCGAACAATTTGCCTCCCTGCAAGATCGACAGATACATGAAGCTATAGGAATGACCCAGGAAGTATTGCACTCAATAAAGACAAAGAAGATTAAAGGTATGATCCTCAAAGATGATCTATCTAAGGCATTTGATCGAGTAAGTTGGTTGTATATCAGAATGCTCCTAACACATTTAGGATTTCCTATGGGAGTTATAAAGTGTATAATGTGTTGCATCACTAATATATCCTTTAGTGTCCTCATAAATGGAGCTGCTTCTCCTTTCTTTCACTCTGAAAGAGGACTCAGGCAAGGATGCCCCTTATCACCCCTACTCTTCCTACTAGTTATGGAAGGGCTCAACAGACTTATTAAGGAAATGCATCTCAGAGGTAGGATTACAGGAATTAGGATCATAGACATACGCACGATAATGCACTTCCTCTTTGTGGATGATATGTTAATCTTTCTCAATGGGGGAATAGGAGATCTGATTACTATACAAAACTCTATCAACCTATTCCAAACTGCAACTAGAATGGCTATTAATAACTCAAAATCCACCCTCACTGTATCTGACTACTCCCCTCATGAGATTCAGTTTGCACTACAAAGGTTTCCTTTCACCCTGTTACAGCTAGAAGAAGGCTTCCAGTACTTGGGGTACATGCTGAAGCCACTCAGCTGTAAAATAGTTGATTGGACATGGTTGATATCTAAAGTAGAAAGGAGACTTAATATATGGTATCACAAGTATCTTTCCAGCCAAAATACTAGTGCTTATCAAAGCTGTTCTTGAGGCCACCACGGTGTACTGGATGTCACTAGCTTAGATACCAAGAGGCATCCTTACAAGATTACAAAATCTCTGTTGTAAATTCCTCTGGAAAGGCAAACAAACAGGGAGGATTTTTGCATGGGCAAAATGGGATTTGCTATCCATACCTAAGAAATGGGGAGGTTGGGGCATTAAAAAATTGGAAGATTTCTCCACAGCACTAGTGACCAAGCTAGGATGGCAATTGATCACTTTTAGCAGTCTTTGGACCAAAGTAGCCTCCTCAAAATACATTGGTGCATTAAGGCCGATGGATTGGCTGAGACAGACAAGTTGGAACAAAGCAGGGATCTCGAACATTTGGAAAGCGGTACTAAAATCATTGTCACTAATCTGAGACGTGCTTACCTGGAGAATTCATGATGGGACATCTATTCGAATCGGCCTTGACCCTTGGATAGGATGTGGGAATGCAAATTTATTACAAGAAGGACTAATACAAAACCTCAAAGAGTCTGGCATCACCCACATCAGTCACATTGCTGACCTGGAGAGATCTACCTTCCTACATCAAGCTTGGAAATCTACCCACAACCTACACATACCTCATCAATGGCACCACCATTGGATAGCTTACACAACATCTCTAACTAAATCTCATATCCAAATCTTGGAAGGGGAGGATGAGATTATATGGGCAATTGCAAAAATGGTCAGTACTCTCCCAAATAGGGATATCTTCACCTTACCAATAGACATACAACACACCATATTGATATATGGTGGAAAGGTATGTGGAAGCTCAAAGCCCCCCCCTAGAACAAGACTGCTCATGTGGTCAATTTTGAAAAACAAAATCTCGATCGGAGATAACCTTATCAAGAGAGGTCAACATGGGCCCTTTTGGTGCTGCTTATGTAGAGATAGTTCAGAAATAGTGGATCACCTATTTCTTACCTGCTCCATCACTATTGACCTCTGGAATACTACACTCTCACATTCCCCTGCACCTAACTCATGGAGAGGTCAAGCTATCAGGGAGGTTTGGGCCAATTGGTAGACAAAAACATCCCCACCAAAAGCAAGGAACATCCCCCTTCTCATTAGCTGGGAAATTTGGATTACCCGGAACCACCTCATATTTCTGGATACCGCCCCTCACTGGCCCTCCATCACAACTCGAATCCTAGTCAATTATAGTAATATTCCTGAAGATGATGATAACACACCCCCCAGACATATCATTCCAAAATCCATAGATCACTCCCAGCCCTGGGTTTATTTTGATGGACCAACACAAGAAGCAGGATGTGTGTGTGGGGGGGGGGGGGTGTACTTTACTTAACTGACTCCCATTAATATCACATACAAATGGGACTTGGAGGAGGCACAAACAACTATGCAGAACTCATCACAGCAAAACATCTCATTCATTTTGCTATTGAAAAAAACTACAGGAATCTACAAGTGTTTGGGGACTCAAAATTGTATGCAATTGGATAAACAAAACATCAATATGTCATTATTACACTCTACGACACATTTTCGACGATGTCCATAGATATATATCATCTTTTGATAGTTTTACATGTTGTCATATCTACGGGGAACAAAACTCACTCGCTGACCAACTTTCCAAGGAGGTAGTGATCCGGCCACGTGACATCTGGATGGTATAGGAACATAGAGATGGGAAGCACTACCAATATTATCACCGCCCTTATATGGACCATGCTGCACAGGCTCACCAGGAGCCTGATACTATATGATATGCGACTTTTTTTGTTGTTTATATTTATTTTTCTTTTATACCTATAGCTACAGGTTACAGAAAAATACTCTCTGCGTAGAGTAATCTAAATTTTGATAACTAAACAATACATATCTAAGGAAATGTCTTCCTGCATGGAGAACATATATATATCTGCTTCCATAGTTTGACAGGCTTACAACCTTTTAAAACTGCATATGCGCACAACATTTACAACATATAATTTTCCTTAATATTAATGAAAATTATGATTTTTCCAAGGGGAAAAAACCCAAAGGATTAATACTAAATCCTAGGAATAATATTATAAGCCCAAGGGATTACAAACACTAGGATTAATATTAAAAATTGTTAGATTAATATATCAAGCCTAAGACTAATATTATAAACCCTGATATAATATCATACATATTAGGGATAAATATTAGAAACCATATGATTATAAACCCTAAACCCAATATTATAAACCATAATATTAAACCCTAATTTATTCAATGTTGCAATGAAACATTGAATAAATTACAATGTCATATATCATTCTGACAATTATTGTCACACTGCCTATCACATTGCGACAATACTGGTCACATTGCGACGTTGGATAGATTTCTTTACTATTCCAATATCACAATATTAAACCAAATATTATAAACACTAACTTCATAAAACACAACATTATAAACCCAAAGTTTAATATTATAAACAATAAGATTATAAACCATAAGTTTAATAAATTAAATCCTATGAATATAAATCCTAGGATTAATATTAGAAACCATAAGATTAATATTAAAAATCCTAGGATTAAAATTAAAACCTGGGATTGTGAACCCTATGATTAATATTATAAACCCTAATATTAATATATTAAACCCTAATTTTGTAATGATGTAATATGAAACCTAATATAAAATCCTTACATCATAAAAACCAATATAAGAAACCCTAATATTAATATTATAAACACTAAGATTATAAACCCTAAATATAATATACTAAACCCTATGAATATAAATTTGAACACTGATATTTTATACTTAAGATTAGTATTTTAAACCCTATGATGAATATAAAACCTAGGATTAATATTATAAACCCTAGGATTATGAACCTTAAGGCTAATATTATAAATCGTGAGATTAATTTATTGAACCCTAATTTTGTATTTTCATAATGCAATATTGAATAAATTGCATTGTAATGTAACATTGTGACAATGATTTTCAAACTGATTGCCACATTGCGACAATGATTGTTAAATTGATTGCCACATTGTGACAATCTTTGTCACAATGTGATGTTGGATAGATTCTAATTATATTAAAACCAAATGCTAAACCTTGATTTTGTAATGTCACAATATTAAACCCTAATATAAAACCATAACATTATAAAACCCTAATATTAAACCCTAATTTTGTAATGTTGCAATGTGACATTGAATAAATTGCATTGTAATGTAACATTACAACAATGTTTGTCACAATGTGACATTGGATAAAAATTTTGTACCATTCCAACGTCATAATACTGTTACATATTGTTAAGGTTGGGTATTGTTAAATATGGTCAACAAAGAGTTCATTGAGTTAAGCATGATTAACTATTAACCATTGACTATAAAGGTGTACATTGTTTGACTATGTTTAACATAAGATTAATATTATAAATCCTAATATTAATATTATCAACCTTAGGATTAATATTAAACCCTAATATTAATATTACGAAGCCTAGGATTTTGAACCATAGGGCTTATATCATAAACCCTAAGATTAATATTATAAACCTTAAGATTAATCTAATAAACCTTAATATTGTATTGTCAAAATGTGACGTTCAATAAATTGCATTGGAATGTAACATTGTGACAATGATTGTTAAAGAACCAACGAATATAAACCATAAGATTCAAATTAAAAACATATGATTAATATTAAACCCTAGGATTAACACTATAAACCCTAGGATTATTGTAATGGTGTGTTTGTTGCTATGTAGTACCAAAGACACCTTCCTTGGAGTTGGTTGTTCCCTACAAGGAAAATACAAGAAATTTTTTGTTTTTAGTGGACAACATGGGTAAACAAAGAAATTCAAGTAGTGGAAATAATGCATACATAGACATAAAATAAAAAATAAAAAATAAACACATGAACAATGCTTAATGAAGAAAACGCATCAAAAAAGTAATGGAAAAGGGTTCCCTTTATTGACTTCTGAATGTAGAAGAAATACAATAGATGAATAAAAGGACACTTGGAGAGAACTATTTGAGAAATGGTGCTAAAAAATCCTCAACATGGAATTTCATTTCCTCAATCTCCTTGAAAGCTTCCTCTCTCTCAAAGAAGTATGAATACTCTCACAATGATGAAATCATGTTCTTAATGAAATGCTTGATTGGTAGGGAGCAATTTTGGTAGCATAACAATGCTTTGCTTCTTCTTGTTTCTTAGCTTTCCTAGAACTTGTATTTATAGAGTTTCTTGGACACTCCTCCTCCCATTGGATCATCAATGTGGTGGTTCACCTCATAAATGAGATGAGAGCTACCAATTCCTTTCCTTTAAGGCTTCGTGGGGCTCAAGGCACAAATTTATTAGCCCATCGTATCAAGATTTGAAGTGCTTCTCAACCAAGTTCGCAACTCGAGGTGCTGATTGGAATTTTTCATGACTACATGGCTATCAAATAAATAGCCACCTGACCATTAATTTTTGGTAATGTTGCACCCGCATGGTTCAATTTTTTCACCTGAACCTTAGGAGAGCTTCTGATTTTTGGTCTTCACGGTGTTTCCGGCTAAAAAATTCACTTCGGTATGTGTTCATCACTGACTTTGAGTGTCTCTTAATGCATACATATGTGTATTAATTTCATATGACAATAGTTTCTCCATGGTGTATGAGGTTAGGAGCAAGTGTATAGCCACAATACATCACATTATGCTTATCTGACTGAGAGTCTTACCAACTTCTAAAGAGATAAAGTAACTTACTATGAAGCTGAGTAGGGAAAATCCTTGACTAAGAATTAAAGATAACCATGCTATGAAGAAATACTAATATAAAGTGTTTATATGAGGTAGGAATATCACATGCGCATTATGATGAATAATTTCTATATATTAAAATCACACAGGAAATGGTCTTTTCAAGTCAGCGTTGATGTAGCTAACATGTTGATGGTTGATGATGATAACTTCTTACACCCTCAGGGGCAACTCTAACAAATAGACTAAACTAGGTGCCCCCCATGCATCAAAAGTAAAGCACTGCTGACTGAGGTTCTAAAGGATGCATGGGTCTTTGACTCTGGATACCTCCCATGCATTGAAATGTGAGCACTATTGAATGAGGTGCTAAGGGATGCATGGGTCTTTGAATAAATGAGAGAACTACAATGGTAATAACATATGATAATACCCTAACATGAAAAACTTTGTTGGTGTCAAATGTCAGGGAGACTGATGACATTAATGGGAGATAGTGAGTCCCACTATGCCACTCGAGGTTTCCCTATAAGTGGGGGAGAAACCAAGGTACAACTTTGATCTTAGAATATGGGTGTTGAAGTCAACAAGAAAGAAGCCCAATCACCCAAAATGTTTATTTAGGGAATCATGGTGAAGAAATAAATATGACTGTAACATGGTGTGCCATAGAGGCATGCTAATGAGAGATGAAACTATGGGTATATACAGATAAATGCTCGAGACTAGAGCTATAATGTGAGTGGCAACAGTAAAAACAATTCTTCTACAAGAAATTCCCATAGAGTTGGTAGGACATCCAGGTAGGTATGAGTATGTTCTAAATTTTTTGGTAAATGATGGATGGATGTGTATCATGGTGTGGTGATATAAGAAAGATCCAAACAAGGGAAACTAGGGACTTCCACCAGGTATAAGAAACAAAAATATTGATGGGAATTCTTTTCATAATTTCTTTTTGTACACTTTCCAAAAGAATGTAAAAGTGGTTTAGGATGTACAAACACAGAGATGGGTGCCCCAAGAAAATGACAGATTGTGTAATGATGTAGGTAGGGTTTTTGGATGAGGGCAAGGGCCCCATTGGTTGGTCTTGGTGCAAGGTTGATGAGGCAGATGAAGTGACACACATGGGCTATGGTGTATGGAAGGATGATAGGCAAAATGTAGAACACAAGAGTGTGTTCAACTTAATCTGAAAAAGAGTAAATGAGGTGTTCTAGAAGTTCGGTTGGTAAGCAGTAAGTAAGGAAGAGGAGAATGAGGTTGAACTTCAAGACATGAAAATGAGATGGCTCCTGGAACTAAGTGAATGTTCATGGATCTTGATAGTGAAATATTATTTATAAAATGAGGTTATCCATGTATAGGATGTATCCTCAACCGACATGGATGTTTACCAGGTGTAGGTGGAAGGTGGTAGTAAACATGGTTTAGATGATGGACTCTATAGTGACTTTCAGAGAAATGATGTCAAGATATGCAAAGATTTCAAGGAAGCCTATCATGTTGAGTGGCAAATGATACCTTAACTATCGAAGCTCATCGGCGGACTAATTTTACTGAGAAACTACTTGGAAACCTAAAATTTTGACAACCAATACCCCAAGTGACAACATCTTGATGAAATACTATGTAAGATGAAATGTGTTGAACAAGATGAATAAAAAAACATGGAAAGGCACATCTGATAGGCACTCTAAGATGTGAACCAGGCCCAAAAATGAGTATGTCATTGAAATGGAACAAAGGGTACCATGATGAAGATAACATCATCTTGATCTCAAAGTCACTGATGGTTTTATGAAAGGACATCATGAGCTCCTAAACAAGCCATAATAAGGTGACGTAGAGGGTGATATATAGGGTGAAATGGGCCATATGTAACCTCATTTGTACTTGATGACATGGACTGTAGAACTGGGTCCATGAGTTGTTTTATTCTGTAACAGTTAGCATTAATACCTGGGTAGTGCACGAGGATAGCTAGGTGAGAGGTAACTACATAAAATTCATGAATTTGGTAGCCTAGAGTAGATAGGATATACAATATGGCTTGTATTGACATTTTTTAGGGAAATACAAAACTAGCGTGGGCGACTACGAAATAGTCATGTGAGGGCGCGTGGGAAAGTCACAACAAATGTGTGAGCATGAAACTGTGGGTGAGAAAGCTGCAAGGTCTTCTTACTAAGGAACTTATGGATTTGTGGGTAATAGGCACGCAAGCATGTGACTGTCTGAGAAATAGTCACGTGACCCAATTGTTTGTGTGAGAAACATACATTGGATCAAGGGGATGATGTCCTCACTGGTAAGAGGCTGACAGGCACATGGGTGTGAGACTATAAATAGGGCAAATAAATGCAAAATTGTGTGGATTTTTGAGGAAAAAAAACATGGCCATACACCTGTTATTAAAACAGGTGCGTTGGATGATAAGAAGATTTTTTTTTAATCCTTTAAGGAAAATATTTAAGCGTTAGAGTTAGCGGGATCAAGAGGCCTTCGACATCCAGGGCTGGGATGTGGAAATCACAACTAAGGTGGATGTCTACTTTGTGACTAGATTGGTGCCTCGAGGAGAGATTCTACCAATGCTGCTGCCACCTAGTCAGGTGGACCTGTCTAGATGGGCTGAGGACCACTGCAAACTCAAGCCTTTTCAGGATGGGTGTATCCATGTTGATGTAGTCTTGCATATATCTATGTGAGTGACCTTAACTATGACCGTATGACTAGTAGGGACATTGTCCCCACAACACATATTTTTGCCCAGCTGGTCGTCCTCCAGAGGCTTCAGGGAGGTGCATTTTATGATTGGGTAGGCTACCTCCACAGGAGGATGACTGTATATATTACACAGGTTCATCAGGGTGAGGCATGGAAATTTTTCTACGAGAGTGTCATTTGCAGCATTCTCTATGGTCGGGTTATGATGTTGTGCCGGTGGTTACAATGTTGATAAGGCCCTTGAGGGATCCTTGGATCAGGTGATGGGCACCTGTGATGCCTCAAGTAGTTGGAGGAGAGGTGGGATGATATTGGATGCCCATGGTGGAGGGTTTGTGGCTATCCAACCTTTAGATGAGCTTGGAGTTTCCTTATATTGGCATGGATTTCCGTGGAGACCTAGAGATGGGATTACCCCCAAGAAATGCTTGGTGCCCAACATGTATGTGATTATCTGTTTTGCATTGTGTTGATTTACATGTATTTATGATGTATATTTATGCTATACTGATACCATGCATGTTTTCTTACATACATGGGACCTATTGGATGTCCATTGGCTTGATTGGTAGGAAATGATCCTCATCGTTTAGGTGGAGTCGGTGCAACAAGTGTGCCACGGTGGTAGAGAAATGATAGGGTGCAAGGGGACCTTGAGAGGTTGGATAAGTGTCAACCCCTAGAGATAGGTGGCACCTCAGGAGAGGGGGAGAGATCGTCTCTTCATGCTGAGGTGTATATACTGTAGGAGTGTTCTAAGGCTACAGAGGGTCACGCAGGGGTTGCAGAGGCACGAGCGGGGGATGCCGAGGATGGATGGGATCGCGAAACCAACGTACTTTAGGGGATGCCTAAAGCTGGTTGGGAAATC
This sequence comes from Pinus taeda, assembly GCA_000404065.3. NCBI lineage: Eukaryota > Viridiplantae > Streptophyta > Pinopsida > Pinales > Pinaceae > Pinus > Pinus taeda. Next base: position 146,729 of record APFE030392647.1, on the reverse strand, counting down.
CTAGATGATATTATGATGGAGAGGAATATGGCACGAGGTAGAGTGAGGCATTCCATCCTTATTCAACTTGCAGTGGCAGTGTCGACCGCTCATTCGATTTTGGCTCCAACATCAGGTGAGATCAGAAGGCCTTGTGTAGGGGGTGATTGGGGTGTTGGACCCCAACCCTAGATGTATTTTCATGTATTTACTAGGGGAAGCATACATTATGAGGATGCTCCCCTTTTAATGACTTATGTTTTCCTAGCATTGGCCAATGGATGTATTTTTGTACATATATTTTTTGAACATGATGATATACATATATGAGATGATTTTTTGCGACTCTCATGATGTGTCTTATGTGATATGATTTTATACATGTGATTCACTCTTGCATTTATTTGATGGATATGATGTTCATTCTTTATGTGTCTCGATGATGATGTATATGTAATACATGCAAGTCTATGATTTGATTAGCTATGCAGTATAATACATGATTTTTATTTCTTGGTAAATGTGAAAATGTGATATGATCAATACCACAAGATAACCTATGTGCATGCAGGTATTTATGAAAAAGGAAACGGTCATGTACCCTGAAGATTTTTTTCAACTGCGATATAATAAGCTGGGAATCAAGTAACACATGAAGGTGATTGATACCTAGTTGGAGGCATCCCCCAAGAGGCTTATGATGACATTATATTCAACTTGATTATTGGTGGCTAACCTGACACAAATCCCATTCTAGTGGAAGGGTTTTAGGCCAGGAGAATATATGGCCTAGGCCGCTGTAGTGAGGTTTTGTGACCATCGAAAATCACTATCAATGAACCCGTGATGACAGGCTAGTGAATTATTCATCTGCAATACATGATGAGAGAGTGATTTTAGTGCACATCTACGATGAAGTGATCATCATAAAATTAAGTCATGGTGCATACATTTACTTTTTAGGGTTGTTTTGAATGTTATGGATATAATTTTTTGACGTAGACCCTATTGATGGGATATTTGAGTCCCATTAGGTTCTGCTAACATGTATACCCCCTTGAGGAGGTAATGTTTAACAATTTATGGTCCCTTCCATAATGTTTCGAATTTCCCTGATCTTAAAACTTCTTTGGAAACATCGTAGAGAAGGACTAACTCCCCTTCTGTGAATGAACAAGGGGCGACATTGGAGACAAAGGAGGCTTTATTCATCTTTTTGTGGGCTTCGTTATGCTGGAGAGATTCCCACCTACTTTTGTCAACGTGTTCCAACTTTACTAGCCTTTTCTCTTAAGGTGAGGTATCTGAGAGGAGTTTGATGGCTGAGTGTAAGGTAGGGATCTTGCACTCAATGGGGAGCATAAATTCAACCCCATATACCAATTGAAAGGGTGTGAACCCTATGGAAGCTTTAACTATTGTGTGGTATGCCCATAAAGATAAAAATACTATGTGATTCTGATTGGTTTTGTGATTGTTCACCATACACTTCAACATTATTTTGAGAACTTTGTTAACAACTTCTACCTGACCATTGGAATGAGGATAGTATGGGGAAGTGAAATCATGAGAAAAACTAAAGTGTTGGGATAATTATTGAAATATATCATTCTTGAAGTGTTTTCCACGATTTGAGACCAACTCCTTGGGAACACTGAACCGCGTTATGACATTGTTAAAGAAAAACCGTGCAATGGTTTCTGTGGTGTTATTATAAGTGGGCATGGATTCTACCCATTTGGTAAAGTAGTCGATGGCGACCAAAATGTACTTATGACCACTTTAAGGCTGAGGGTTACATGTCATGAATTAAATGCCCCATTTTTAGAAAGGGCTTGCAATAATGACTAGGTGTATGGGAGCTGGTGAATCTAGCACCTTGTGGTTATATCTCTGGAAAAAATCACATCACTTGACAACTTGAATACAATAACGGAACAAGGTGGGCCAAAAGTAACTAGCACAAAGGATATTTTGGGTAGTGGCCATCTTGGATAGGTGGCCACCGCAGGCTCTTCTTTGATAGTCATTTAAGACTTTCTCAAGTTTCTTAAGAGTAAGACATCAACAAAGAATGGTGTTGATGCCTCGATGATAGAAGGCACCCACCATAAGAAGGTAACAGGGGGCTTGATGGTGAATGTGCTTACAATAATCACTAGTAAGCTAAGGGTTTAACTTATGAGTTCGAAGAAAGAGGAGGATGTTGTCGTACTAGGGGTTGTCTATAGATATGAGGAACAAATGTTCATAAGGGAAATACTCATTAATGGGGGACCCTTGGGACTTTGAAGGGAGATCCACGATGAGCTTTGCAAGGATAAAAGTTTTCTTGATTTTATGGGGAAAAACAACTTAAATCGAGATGATGGTTTAAAACTTAGCAATGCGAGGAAACCATTATTGTAAGAGACTAAATAATTAATATTTAACTCATTCATTTCCTATAAATCAATTCTCTCTTAATCAATATACATAATAATATCATGATCATTTTTTTATTCCAAATTGTATAAAATTCATTCAAACAACAACAAAAACATTCTAAAACTTTTCGACATAATAAATAATAACTAATCAAACCCTAAAAACTAATCAAACCCTAATAATGTATGAGTTACTATTTCATAACTCATCCATTTCCTATAAATCTGTTCGCTCTTAATTAATACACATAATATTATCATAATACAATTTTATTCCAAAAATGTTATGAAATCCATTTAACAACAACATAAATAATCTAAAAACTTATCCACATAATAAAGTTAAAAATTTACTTACTATATAGACATTAATAATGAAAATTAGATGTCCACAAGGGGTAGCTCAAGTGGCAATGGCCGTGGAAATGAAGTCTCACCGAATCGGAGATCTTGGGTTTGATTCTCATGCTACCCTCCCCGGAAATGGGGTGAATAACAGACATGTAAAAACTCGAAAATGAGAGGGTCCTACCTAAGCTTACAAAAAAAAAATAATGAAAATTAGATATTCACATGAAATCAATGAGAATAAAAGTAAAAGAGGGTCATGAAGAATTAACATAATAAATTAGTCATATTAATAATTAAACTAAAGATCATCTTATTAAATAAACCAAATAGATAAATCAAATTTCATACTCTCAAACCCTAATATTAGATCATTAAATCAAAATTACAAATTTTAATACTAAATAAAAATAAAAATATTAATAAAAATAATTATAATAACAAATTAATATAAACATAATTCATCCATAAACAATTCAAAATAACTAATGCTAATTAATCTATATTATATTTGGATACTTACAAAATTTAAAATAATTTAAAAATTATATATTTAATTCCATTAAAAGAATATGATATCATTGTAATTAAATACATTAATTAGGTCACACATTAAAATCAAAATTCAATATACTGAATAATTTAAAAGATTAATAATTCTCTATGATAACCTAATAACTAAGCAAACCCTAATTTTCATAGAAAAATCATATTAATTCTAAATTAAATCATCTATTAAACTAGTAAATAAATATAAAATAAATAATTCTTCCTAATATCAAATGAATCTGGCCGACTAAATCTTTTCTTATTGTTCCTTTCCAGAATCTATATAGATACATAAGTTTTAGCTCTACAATACATCATTAATCTTCTCTCACATTATTAGCATATCCCCTGAAGATGGACTCACTTGGAAGTTTGAAACGTTGGGTTAATTAAACTCCATTTACAGATTATTCCTCCCCTTCTAAAAATATTCTCCCCACCTGTATGGATTCATTATTTAAAAATATCAAGTCCTACCATGAAAGGGACATGATGGATAGCACATCGTAATATGAGAAATTAAGATTATCTAGAGCAAAAATTATATCCAACGTGAATTTTCTTAAAAATTGCAGAGATAATAATCTCACTCCCAAATTTTCCACTTGTAAGCATCCTCTGCACCATGATAGAAATCTAGATATGTTCGAAAAACTAAGTAAAACCCTATCAGAAATGAAATCAAAAGAGTTAGATCTAAATTAATTAAAACTTCTCAGATTTTTTTTTTGCACTCATCTATATCTATTGTCATGCCTCTGGCGTGATCTTTGGAAAACTCTCAATGCTCTCACCTTCCTAAAATCTAAAAATTGGCTAGAAAAAGACTGTACTAAAAAATTAAAAAAGATTAATAAGTTACAACATAGACCCCTTGATTCTCTATCTCACTACTCTAATCTCAAAATCATGCTCTCAAATTATGCTGATAGACCAATAGTTATCAACAACACATTTTTTCACAACATTAATATGTCCTCTACCATGACCTCCTTTACATACTCCGCTACCACCGAATCTATTTCTCTTCCCCACAACGCCATAACAAACAATGCATTAGCCAAACCCCTCACTGAATTCACTGTATCATCGATACCGCTCCACCTTAACACACCTTCTGGCATGATGAAATCTGCTAGCTTGGTCAGCCACAATGCAGAGATAACCTCTAGCACAACCCCCTCTTCATATTCCGTTAGCATCGCAGGTACCATCGAGTCTAGTTCTCCCCATAGCGCTATAACAAACAACGCATCCATAGACTTGGTCACCTACAGTCACAACGATGAGTTAACCTCCAACAACGCATATCACAACAAAGATATAACCTCGATCACTGCCTCATATGCGTATTCCCTTTCCAACTCAGCAACCACCAATTCTGCAGCTGGTTCTCTCAACCCCATTCCACTCAACGTCAATTCGAATAATGATTACCTCCCATCCACATGTTACACCAATACAAATAACACAACTTTGAGAGCTAACAACCTCTTGGTCGCCAACTACCCCAACTCGCTCAACGCCAATCTAATTCCTCACATCATTGAATTCACTGGCAACACTTTCCCCTTTTTTATATCCATCAAAGCGCAAGACAACGACCCTTTAATTGAAAATATGCAGGTCATCAACCCTACCAGCGTCCCAATATACCAGGCAACCAATCCTGCCCTTAATCAAAATTCATAAAATGTGCAGATCATTAACTTAACCAACATCCAATTAGACCATGCTACTAAAACCATTCTTAAAAAAGGTTCAAACTTCGCCATAACCCCCAATAAAATCCTTGTGAATGAAATCATCAACTATATTGAAGTTTCTATTAAAGACCTAGATATAATTAAAAGTGAATAAATCAAACATGACATTGCTAAAATTCTTAAAATTTCCAAACCCCACCTGGCCCGGTGCGCCCCCCCCCCCCCTCCTCAAACATAACTAAAGAAGAGAAAAGAGCTTTAAACAACCTCAAGAAAAACAAAGACATCATCTTCCTAAAAGTCGATAAAGGAAATGCAACAGTAATCATGAATAGGGATGATTATGACAACAAGATGGAAGAACACCTAAATGAAAGTGGTTGTTATAAAATTATCAACAAAGACCCTAGTGAAAAATTTCTCAGTGAAGTAACCAAGAAAATTAAAGAATCCTCTCTTGATGACATCACTAAGAAGAAAATCACCCCTAACGACTCAATCATGCCAAGAATTTATGGTGCTCCCAAGGTTCATAAATCTAACATTCCCCTTATACCTATAGTAAAAACAATAGGTTCCCCTACCTATATTCTTACTAAATACCTTGCAAAAAAGCTCAGACCCTTGTCAGGAAACACTTCCTCTTACATTAAAGACTCATCTTCCTTTGTCCAATGGGTTAAAAACCTTGAAATGAAGGATGATGACCTCATGGTCAACTTTGACATTATATCACTGTACACCATGATCCCTATTGATGAGGCCATTAATATTATGGGGGAAATCACTGACAAAGAAATGGTAGATCTTTTAAATTTTTTCTTAAAATCCTTATACTTTAGTTTTAAAGGTAAAATATATGAGCAAATCCATGGGGTAGCTATGGGCTCCCCTCTATCCCCCATAATTGCAAATATCTATATGGAAAAATTTGAGCGGCAATCTCTCAACTCCTTTCCCTACACCCCTAAGGAATGGAAAAGGTTTGTAGATAATATATTCGCCAAATGGAGTCATGGGAAAGAGAAACGTGATCTATTCCTAAATCACATAAATAGTCTCTTTGAGCATATAAAATTCACCATCGAAATGGAAACTGACAATAAAATTCCCTTTTTAGATATCCTTCTATCTAAAAAAGAAGGAAAACTTGGTTTCCAAGTCTTTAGGAGGAAAACTCACACAGAGAGATATTTGCATGCTAATTCCCATCACCACCCTAAACAAAAAATCGGTATCATAAAAACGTTAACCACTAGGGCGGCTAGAATATCTGACTGCGACCATATAAATTTCGAACCTAACCATCTTCATAAAGTTTTTGAACAAATTGGTTATAATAATAACACCAATAATAAGGCTATGCACCAATCCCTAAGCAAGAATAATCAAAACAATAAAGATAAAGAACACAAATATGAAAACCCCAAAATTTCCCTTCTTTATATAAAAGGCACCACTGACAAAATTTATAAAATTTTGAACAATATAATATTAATGTAGCCTTCACTCCCCCGAACAACATCAGTCAATTTTTTGAATCTATCAAGGACCCAATAAACCATAACCAACAAAAAGGCATTTATTTCATACTGTGTTCATGCGGGAAAATATATATAAGGGAAACAAAAATATATTTTAACATTCGAATCAAAGATCACACCACTGACTTACAAAGAGAAAAACCCTCAAAATGTGCCTTGGCAGATGATGTTCACTCTTCCCAACACTACATATGTATGGATGAAGACAAGTTAACTAAAAACAAGACCATTATCTTAAAAGGAAAGTCAAATAATCCATTGAAATAGAAAAAAGGAAAAACAACTTAAATCGAGATGATTGTTTAAAACTTAGTAATGTGTGGAAACCATTATTGTAAGACACTAAATAATTACTATTTAACTCATTCATTTCCTATAAATCAATTCACTCTTAATCAATATACATAATAATATCATAATAATTTTTTTATTCCAAATTGTATAAAATTCATTCAAACAACAACAAAAATATTCTAAAACTTTTCCACATAATAACTAATCAAACCCTAACAACTAATCAAACCCTAATAATGTATGAGTTACTATTTCATAACTCATCCATTTCCTATAAATCCATTCGCTCTTAATTAATACACATAATATTATCTTAATACAATTTTATTCCAAAAATGTTATGAAATCCATTTAACAACAACATAAATAATCTAAAAACTTATCCACATAATAAAGTTAAAAATTTACTTACTATATAGACATTAATAATCAAAATTAGATATTCACATGAAATCAATTAGAATAAAAGTAAAAGAGGGTCATCAAAACTTAACATAATAAATTAGTTATATTAATGATTAGACTAAGGACCATCTTATTAAATAAACCAAATATATAAATAGAATTTCATACTCTCAAACCCTAATATTAGATCATTAAATTGAAATTACAAATTAATTTAATACAAAATAAAAATAGAAATCTTTAAAAAATAATTATAATGACAAATTAATATAAACCTAATTCATCTGTAAACCATTCAAAATAATTAAAGATTATTAATCTACATTCTATTTGGTTACTTACAAATTTTAAAATAATTTAAAAATTATATATTTAATTCCATTAAAAGAATATGATATCATTGTAATTAAATACATTAATTAGGTTACGCATTAAAAACAAAATTCAATATACTAAATAATTTAAAACATTAATAATTCTCTATGACAACCCTAATAACTAAGAAAACCCTAATTTTCATAGAAAAATCATATTAATTCTAAATTAAATCATCTATTAAACTAGTAAATAAATACAAAATAAATAATTCTTCCTAATATCAAATGAATCTGGCTGACTAAATCTTTTCTTATTGTTCCTTTCCAGATTCTATATACATACAGAAGTTTTAGCTCTACAATACATCATTAATATTCTCTCACACTATTAGTGTATCCCCTGAAGATGGACTCACTTGGAAGTTTGAAACATTGGGTTAATTAAACTCCATTAACAGGGTATTCCTCCCCTTCTAAAAATCTTCTCCCCACCTGTATGGATTCATTATTTAAAAACAAACTGTAGGTTGAATTCTTGCAAAATAACAACCCATCAAGTCTATTTATGGTTCATCATATCGAAAGTGAGAAAATATCTCATGGGATTGATATTTTCTATTACAGTGGTGGTCCGCAAGATGATATAATGTCGAAGCTTTTTTGTTGAGTGTACAAGGGCTAGGGCAGTCTTTTCTGTTGGCATAAAGGAAATTTTGAGGTCTAAAATGGGCCTCCTAAGAAAAATGTACAATCAAAATAAACTTTATAAGAACCAATAGGATTCAATATGACGATATCAACCATGGGGGATGATTCAACATTTTTGGAGTAAAAAAGTAAAAAGATTAAAAAATAATAAAACTATTTTTTCAACTCATATTTTCAACTTATCTCCCTAATGTTTTACTCATATTTCAAGTGGGAGTACTCATTGGATGAAAAATTTGAGTACCCATGTTGCATACTTTCGATGGACCCCGCTACACAAAAAAGAGAAATACATGAAAAAACATTATTGCAATCATGTTTTTCATGTATTTCTCATTTTTCATGTAGTAGGGTCCATCTAAAGTATGCAACATGGGTATTCCTTGGATTAGAAATCAAATGTTTCATCCAGTAAGTGTTTTTGCTTGAAATTTGAGTAAACCCATAAGGAGATAAGTTGAAAATACGAGTTGAAAATATAATTTTTTTCCCTATAATGTTTGATGATGTAATATAATATTATTTTATTATTTCCACTATTATTTTATAATTTTCTTAGGACGCCCATTTTAGACCTCAAAATTCCCCTAATTCACATACTTTAAGCCACACTCAGAGAGGTTCTTACTGATGTAATAGATAATGTGTTCTCTATTATCTGGTCCTTCTTGGACTAATACCCCCACGATGGCTACTTTAGATGCTGATAAGTAGAGGGTATAATACTCTGTATGGTCAGGAGGGCTAATTAGTGGAGCTTTGGATAATGGATCTTTGAGGGCTTTGAATGATTTTTGGGCTTTTTCATCCCAGTGGAAGGGAATGTCCTGACGAAGAAGGTGCAAGACGCAATGCACACGAGTGGTGTAATCAAGGACAAAGTGGTGTAAGAAATTGGCCTTACGTTGCAAGCCTTGCAGCTGCTTCAAATTTTTTGGAGGTGGTATTTCCCATATGGCCTAGACCTTCAAAGGGTTGACTCTAATACCTTGCTAGGAAACAATGAATCCCAATAGCCTTCCTTCGTTGATGCAAAAGACCCACTTGAGAGGGTTCAAGCGTAGGTTGTATTGTCAACATATCTAAAGCACTAGGTGGTGATCTTCGAAATGGTTTGAGCACTTTTTAGATCATATTGTGAGGTCCTCCAAATATGTGAGTATAAGATGATCTAGATCTTGGAAGATATAATTCATGGTTTGCTGAAATTCGGCACCAACGATTTTAAGGCTGAAGGACATGACTTGATTGGTGAATGTTCCTCGTGGGGTTATGAAGGCTTTTTGTACTAATCAATATCATGTATATGAATCTGGTTATACCTTGAGATGTTATCTATGAAGGATAGGGCCTCATGACTGACACATGCATCGATGACTTGGTCGATGAAGGGTGTAAGGTACCTATATTTGGGACACACTTTGTTTAGATCTATGAAATTAGTATAGATGCAAATGGTGCCCTATTTTTTCATGATAGGTACAGGGTTAGAAACCCAAGAAGTTTAAGCGATAGGATAGATGAAACGAAGTTTGTGGAACTTGTCGATTTCTTTCTTGATTGATTCTACTTTAGAGGGATGGAATCGATGCTACTTTTTCCTAATGCAGTAGGCATTAGGATATGTGTCAATATGGTGCTCCATGATGGTAGGACTAATTCCTAGCATTTTGAAGTAAGCCCATGCAAATATATCCCTATATAGTTGAAAAACGCATTCGTATGAGGCCACCTCATCTAGGAAGCATGTTGCCCTAGTGAGATTTCTTTAACTATGTTGGGCTTGGTTGAAATATATACCTTAACTATAGGTGAGATATTAGACATATTCCCTTCCTAAAATGCATCTAGTGCTGGGATGGGATTTTTAAACTAATCTACCTATCCTAGTGGTAGGAAATCCTTTTACTCTATTGTGGAAATATCATGAATTGGTGCATTAATAGGTGAAAATGCTTTCTTAGGTAGAAAGAAAGAACAATGATGCATGGCATCCCACAAAAATTTTGGTTCTGTCATGGCCTATAGAATATTTTCTTCTAAGTGAAAAATATTATCTAATGGTGAAATGGGTTGTGTAAGGTCATGAGGATGGGATTGGGACCTAGCTGTGTAGGTTGATAAGAAATAAAATGATTTGACCGTTGATGTCGTAGACCCCAATGAAGTTGACAATGTACGGATTGGATAAGTTTTCATAATCGGTGGTGGTACCACCATTGTGGTGGGTTTAGTAGTCTCAACACCAATACATGTTTAGAAAGAAAATGTGAATCAAGGTTCCTATGGTCAAGGAAATGAATCATATATGATGATTCTTGAAGTTAGCACCAAGTGATGGGATAATCTCTATAATGGTGGATTGATGGTGAGTGGGAGAAGGTTCCCATGATAAAATTGGCATCTTAGGAGCTAATCTATCATCCTCCATGGGAGGATAGTGTTTAGGGATTTGGTGAAATGGTGGATGTTGTTTTCTAAGTTGTTTAAATGTTCATAACATAGGGCATGCCTCAGAACTATGAGAATTGTTGGCACAGATAATGCATGCAAGATCAACACTAATGTAATAAATGGTATGAGTATCATCAACTCCCACAACACGATATGATGGTGCGTGGTTGATTTCATGAGGTGGGGCGCTTAAGCGTGTAGTCCACCTATGGATATTAGAATTGACCTCAGTAAAAGGATGTGTGCCCCCGATGTCATTTTTCTACAATGCTGCTCTTTCTACTCGAAAACGTTGAAGGTATTGACAGTTTCGCATATGATGCACTTGGGAACAACTATGACAACAATTTCACGAGAATCTAAATTGATTTGAGTGAGTAGGTCAAGGGATGTGGATGATCCAGATTCAAACAGGAATGTAACAAATTACAGATACAACCATAAATAAAAAGATGTAGTAGACATAACACTTCCTTTGATTAATATCAACTAATGAAATATGCTTACAAATAGTATGGAAATGAGACTAGCTCGACGATGATAGCTTATCCATGAGAAGAGATGTGGTGGCTACATGCCTCTGAATTGCATTACAATGAGGCTCAAGGGCCTTTTTATTATTAAACAATAAGACCAAAACCTAAAGAACCAAAACCCTAACTCGAGGAGATGTAACACCAAGAGTTTAAGGGCCCCGTTGGGGTTAGTTGGGCATCCAACTTCTCGGGGTTGCGACTTGGTCATATTATCTCCATTTGACGTGCATGATACCCTGTTGGAAATATCTCTCTGAAGACTATGACAAAAAAATGACTTATCGAAATTCATTGGCGGTATATTTTCAAAAAACCTCGTTTAGGGCTTCAAAACAACTCTGGAAGTTTAGGGCCTGAAAAACTGCTAAAAATAGTAGACTATGCTACAATTAAGGAAACTGAAAATTTGAAAGAAAAAATGGTGGGGGTCCAAGTGGAATTGGCGGGAGGCCACCAATATCCACCCGAATAATTACGCGTGGTTTATTTCATGAGGTGGGGCGCTTAAGGGTGTAGTCCACCTATGGATATTATTATTAACCTTGGTAGAAGGATGTGTGCCCCCAATGTTAGTTTTCCACAATGTTGCTTTTTCTGCTCTAAAACGTGGAAGGTATTGACAATTTCGCATATTATGCACTTGGGAACAACTATGACAACGATTGCGCAAGTGTCTAAACTGATTTGAGTGAGTAGGTCAAGGGATGTGGACCAATAAGAGAAACACATCTTTGATCTTGCTTAATTCTCAACATTGATTGATCAAGTGGTTGGGTTTTTCGCATAGGGTGCATAAGTGGGGAGGTTTTAGAAACACCACTCGAAGCCGTCTTTCCATTCTTCTAGATACTGACCATGGGTAGGGGGTAAAATGGCGATGGGCACATGGATGAACCACGTGTGGTACTTTTTCCTTGAACACACAAAATATGGTTTTGGACCCATCATCCACAACTATCATGTCAGAAAATGATGGAGTAATAATGGTATTGGTTTGAGAAAGTGCACCCAATGCATCCTGATACCGAGGGATTTCAGGGCAGTGATGAGTGTAATGCCCATATTATATGGATATGGCACATGCATGGTTTGTGTGTAGTGCCTTATTACGTGCTGGTGTGGTCTTCTTCCTGTAGGTGGAGGTGGGGCCACTAGAATTTTCAGGGCATGTAGAAGAGATTTCAACTCCTCTAACTTAGGGCATAAGCTGGTAGGCTGCTTGACTACTTCACACAAAGCACAAGGTGGCGGCACCTTAGATGAGGAAGAGTTTGAGGCTTCCATCTTATTCTCCTTTTGTTTATACCTCTTATTGGCACCTTCTAGTGTTGATGCAAGCGTAGATCATTTTGGCATGGTTTCCTGAGGAGTGGCTACACGAATGATGCCCATCAAGGTAATACCTAAGTTTGCTAACATGGCTTGTGGGGAAAAATACTAGACGTGAGAGCCATATTTGGAAACATGAGTGTTGCCATGAATCAGTATGAGACAAAACTAGGTGGGGGTATAAGAAGTGTTTTTGGGTGATAGAATAGGGTAGAAAGATAGAGTCATTAGTTGCAGCATGGGGGGTGTCTGAAATTGGTTCCTGATTTTGAGGGGTGTTTGATGAACTCATCATGCACACTGGGGTTGCAGGGGAAACCTCTAGCAAAGGTGGGTCTCTAGGGTATGTATCGAGGAGTGTTGATGGCTTGAATAACCCTCACCCAAACTCAATAAAGGTTGTGATCAGCTCCGAGGAAGATCCTACAAAAGGTAACTCTCCATCATGGGTGGTGGATGTATTTTTCTCGTAGTACGTGAGTTAGTCAATTGTAATGATTTTCCCATCATGAGGGAACATCATAATCTGAAATATTGAAGATGCAACAATAGTCATTGCATACATGTAGCTACATCTAAGAAGGATATTGTAATCCAATTTGGAATCCATGAATTCTATGTATATGAGTACAATTTTATTGGAAAGCTCCACCAGAACGTCCTGGAATATGCTTAGGGGAGTAGAGGGGCACATATAACAACCATGGTGAAAATTCCATGTAATAAAAGTTAATAAAGGAAAAATAATAACCACGGTTGATGGGACACTTATTCCAAGTTGAATGTTGGGCAAAATGCTAGTGATGGGGATCACTTGTGATTTTTTAATGGCTAAGGAAATTGGCAAAGGAAATGTCTAAGGCTTTAGAAAGGCAAAATGGCATTTTGGCACATTTAGTTATGAAAATAGTGGAAATTAGGAGGAAAGGGAGGTGAAAGGTCACAAGTTACATGTGAAGAGGAAAATGAAGGAAAATAATGGAAAGTGAGGAAAATAGAGGCCTCATTCATAAAAAGGCTTATAAGGATGAGTTGGTAACCTTTTGTCACTTCAGTTTTGGAGCTCTCTCATTACTCTCTCTCTCTCTCTCTCTCATATTTTTGGATACTTAGAGTTTTCTTGGAGCACTCTTGGAGGGTGTGGCATACTTGGATTTTTGGAGCACGAAGGAGAATAAAGAGTAGGAAAGCATAAGAGGACATTGGAATCAACAACTACAGTGGAATTTTCTTGCAGGTACTGAGTTTCATGTATGTTTTCCTCACTATTTTTGGCATGCATGGCATATGCATGTGGATTATTGGTCATGATCTATCACTGGCATGGAGGATTTTCTAGATTGATAATGGATTGCCTAGTCTTGCCATTTCCTGGATAGCCATGGACGTTGTGGGTTTATTTCCTTTTTTTTGGTTGGTTTTCATGTTTTCTTAGCTTGGGTTCAGTTATCTATTCTTGGAAGCCCTGGTTGGAAAAATGCTTTGGAAGTCTTGTAACAACTTGGGTTGAGTTACTAGTCCTGGAAGCCTTCGTTGGACAAACACTATGAAAGCCCGACGAAAACTATGGGTTGAGTTACTAGTCTTGGAAAACTTGGTTGGAACAAATGCTTTGGAAGCCCTGGAAGGCTTTGATAGAGACCAATCGGATGATGGCTTTGTGATGTCTGACCATGAGGTGTGTAGGTTTTAAATCTGTACAGAAATTACTTGCATACAAATTCTAAAACATAGAAAATAAACAATGCGAAAGCATAACACATAAAACACATATACACAGAGATTTTCCCCTGGATCCCAAGATCGGGACTACCAGCTTGATTTTTCATTATATTCCTTTCAATGTTACAATACATATTTATACATGCTGAAGCATCTAATACCATGGACTGAAAACCATCATGTCCAAAACCATGGACCGAAAACCATCGCATCCAAAACCATTTGCGAAAAACATGCACAAAACCATAGGTAGGTCTGCCCAACCTAATATAAGGTCCAAAAAACAAAATTTTCTGGGGCACTGCCCCAGACCCCATAGAGTGGGGTTACCTACACCCCTCAAACCCCCTGTAACCTTCTCTCTACGCAATCGACGTAACGAAGGGGGGGCTCCGCCCCCATTCTAACCCCTCGATCAACTACGTGGGCTAGTCATGGAAAGAATATAACACAACCCAAAATTCTCCCACTTGTTGTTTTGTTTCCATAGGGGGCCATAAGAGAGCTTAGTCATTTATCGAGCCCTGCAATGCCCATTGTTTCTCTACACCAAGAGAACTTCTCAGAGCTCACATATTTTGTCAATGCATCTGCAATATTCTTCAAAGTGTCCACCTTTACCAGCAATACCTTTTTGTCTTCTATCATACCTCTCACAAAGTGATACTGAACATCAATGTGCTTTGTTTTTGAATGATATGCAGGGTTCTTTGCCAAGAAAATCGCACTTTGGCTGTCACAGTCTATCCTTATAGCTCCTTGTACTAACCACGTGAACACAATCTCTGCAACCAAACTACTTCCTTGCTTGCATGAGTTGCCGCCATGTATTCTGCCTCTGTAGTTAATAGTGCCACTACAGATTGTTTCTTACTCATCTAACTGACTACACTTCCAAATGGTTAAACACATACCCACTTGTAGATCTTCTTTGATACAGATCTCTAGCCTAGTCTGCATAAAAAAGCCATGAATATCCAACATTGTTTAATCCTGGTCTTCCTTGGTAGCACAAACCATAATCACTAGTGCCACACAAATACCTAAAAACCCGCTTCGCTGCTGTCCACTGCTCCTTCCTTGGTTTTAACATAAACCTGCTCAATACTCCCACTTTATGTGCAATGTTTGGTCTAGTATAGACCATTGCATACATCAGGATACCAACTACACTTGCATATGGAATGTGGGACATGTCCTCTTCCTCTTCTTGTGTCTTGGGACAATGTTTAGCAAATAACCTCACACCTACATGAATAGGAACCTTCACTGGTTTACTATCCTGCATATTAAACCTCTGTAGTATTGTCTTGACATACTTCCTCTGATTTAACTAGAGCTTCCTCTTTGCCTGATCTCTTTTAATTTCCATGTCCAAAATATAGTTTGCAGCACCAAGATCTTTCCTATCGAATTTGGAGGACAATTGGGTCTTCAAATCCTAGATAATTTCTTTGTCATTTCCAACCAGTAACATATCATCCACATACAAGACCAGATAAATAACACAGTCACCAATTAATTTGAAATACACATAGTGATCTGCTTGCTTCTGGTGAAGCCAAGTCTCGTATAAATGTATCAAATTTCAAATTCCACATCCTTGGTTACTGTTTTAACCCATACAGAGACTTCTTTAACTTGCATACCATTTCTTTCTTACCTTTCACTGCAAAACCTTCAAGCTGCTTCATGTAGATCTCCTCTTCCAGATCCCCATGAAGAAATGTTGTCTTCACATCCATCTGTTCTACCACAAAATCAAAAGCAGCAACAACAGATAAAAGTAATCTAATAGAAGCTACCTTGGCAACAGGAGAAAAAATATCACCAAAATCAATTCCCGACACCTGGGAATAACCTTTTGCTACCAACTGAGTTTTGTATTTCTCCACCTTCCCTTCTGCATTTGTCTTCTTCTTGAACACCCATTTGCTGCCAATGGGTTTCCTTCCAGCCGGCAACTCCACCAGATCCCAAGCCTCATTTTTGTGCAAAGATTCCATTTCATCAACCATGGCCTCTTTCTAGAGTTTTCCATCTTCTGAATCTACTACTTCCTTCATAGTTCTGGGATCATCATCAGTAATAGATAAAGAAAAATTTGAACAAAAAGTAGATGGAGTATACCTTTCCGGCTGCCTTCTTTCTCGAACTAATCTTCTCACACCCAGAGTTTGTGGCTCTTTATCTTCTGATTCCTCCTCTGCTATAGTCTGATTCTTCCTCCTTAAGCTCAAACTCTATCTTCTCAGGTTCCTTTGGTTGGATTTCATGTTTAATAACATCTTTCACCTCTCTAAATACCACATCTCGGCTATACACAACCTTCCTTGTTACTAGGTTCCAAAGCTTATAACCCTTTAAACCATCCTTATACAAAATAAAGATGCACTTTTCAGATTTACTATCCAACTTGGTTCTTTTCTCCTTTAGAAAATGTACATATGCATCACATCCAAATACCCTCAAATGTGAAAGAGAGGGTTTCTTACCAGTCCATACCTCTTGTGGAGTCTTATCCTCCAACGTCGAGGAAGGTGATTTGTTGACCAGGTAACATGTTGTCTCCACCGCCTCTGCCCAGAATTCCTGTCCTAACCTGACACCACTGAGCATGCTTCTTGCCCTTTCCATCAACGTCTTGTTCATTCTTTCTGAAACTCCATTTTGCTCAGGTGTGTATGGAGTAGTCTTCTACTGTGCTATACCACACTTCTTATAAAATTCTTCAAATTCCTTGCTGCAAAATTCTCCACCATTATCTGTCCTCAGCACTTTATCTTCTTCTCTGTCTAATTTTCCACCAGAGCCTTAAATTCTTTAAACCTATCAAAGACTTCAGATTTCTTCTTAAGGAAATATATCCATGTATTCCTTGAGAAGTCATCTATTAATGATACATAGTACACAGACTTACCCAGTGATGGAACTTTCACAGGTCCAAACACATCACTGTGCACAAGCTCTAATATTTGTTTCGTCCTCTTACCACCAGAGGGGAAACTCAGCCGATTCTGCTTCCCATATACACAATTTTCATAGAAATCAAAATCCAGAGAGCTATTACTCATACCTTCTACCATACCTTTACCATGAGTATTCGAAGGCCCTTCTCTCCAATATGTCCAAGCCTTTGATTGCACAGCATGGTCTTCTCTCCAGAGACCACTAGATTTTCTACTCCATTTCAAGAAACAACAAACTGTTGCACCCACTCAATAACAGTTGCTACCTTGTAGGCTTGATATCACGAGTTCCAATTCGAACTCCCACAATCAATAACAGTGCTTCCTAACCATTTTGCAGTATCCTTCTCGTCGAACACTGTTTTTACACCTGATCATCCAACTTGCTTACAAAATCAGATTCCTGCCATGCAGGTATGTAGAACACCCGGAAGTGTTCTAACCCTTCCACCTTGCAACTTCAACTTTACTTTTCCACGACCAATGATTCTAGCCTTCCTGTCATCCCCCAAGAAGACATCACCACCATCATATTTTCTCATACTCGCAGAACCACTCTCTATGGGGAGTGAAGTGAAAGGATGCACCTGAGTCAATCAACCATGCCTCATGATCTACATGTGTACTTGAAGAAGCCAAGTACACATCCCCACCTTCATTGAGGTGGTTTTTTGCCATCTGCGGAAGCGAGCATCATCAAGCTCCTTCCTTATTAGGAGCTTTAGATTTACACTCCCTTCTGAAGTGCCCTTCCTTTCCGCATTTCCAGCACCACCTTTGTAGGTTTTCCTGGAGATTTAGATCTCCCTCTAGATTTAGACCTCCCACTCGATGACTTATTTTTGTTTCTGTTCTGGGACCATCCTTGTACAGACAAGACATCACCATTCTGGCTCAGCATATTTTTCCGTCTCATTTCCTCCATCAGCAAGGATGAGACTATTTCATCAAAATGTAAGGCAGTTACATTGCTACCTTTTGCAATAACCAGACTATCCCATGAATCTGGTAGAGAACACAACAAACTGATGCATTTATCTTCATCTGAAATTTTAATATCAACAGCTAATAACTGACTTACCACAGTATTAAATGCATTCAGATGTTCTGTCACCGAGTCTCCATCTTTCATCCTTAGGTTATATAGCTTTTTTCGTAGGAACAATTTATTCACCAAAGATTTAGATTGGTACAAAGTCCCTAACTTGTCCCACAAAGAATTTGCCATAGCTTCCCCTAATCCATTCAACAATATAGAATCTGAGACACACAATCGTATTGTGCTCTTATCCTTCCGATCCAACTTCTTCAATTCTCCATCGGACACTCCCTTTGGTTTAGTACCCGGTTCTACCGCGATCCACTAATCTTTATCCAACAACAAATCCTCCATCTTGATTTTCCACAACTCAAACTCTAACCATTAAATTTCTCGATCTCTATCTTTCCACTGCTCGCCATCTTCTTTCACCACCGGAATCGATCTTACAGATCTCCCACCAAACAAGGTCTACCACAGGCCTGAGTGAACCCCTCAACAACAAAGGCGTCCCCTTGAAGCCAACAACAACTCTGATACCAAATGTAGGTTTTAAATCTATACA
Source organism: Pinus taeda (assembly GCA_000404065.3). Classification (NCBI taxonomy): domain Eukaryota; kingdom Viridiplantae; phylum Streptophyta; class Pinopsida; order Pinales; family Pinaceae; genus Pinus; species Pinus taeda. The sequence goes on along the minus strand of APFE030392647.1, from coordinate 127,839 downwards.
GAAATTACCTACATACGAATTCCAAAACATAGAAAATAAAAAATACGAGAGCATAACACATAAAACACATATACACAGAGATTTTCCCCTGGATCCCAAGACCGGGACTACCAGCTTGATTTTTCATTATATTCCTTTTAATGTTACAATACATATTTATACATGCTAAAGCATCCAATACCATGGACCGAAAACCATTGCGTCCAAAACCATGGACTGAAAACCATCACGTCCAAAACCATGTGTGAAAAACATGCACAAAACCATAGGTAGGTACACCCAACTTAATATAGGGTCCAAAAAACAAAATTTCCCGGGGCACTGCCCCAGACCCCATAGAGGGGCATTACCTACACCCCTTAAACCCCCTGTGACCCACTCGCTACGTAATCGACGCAACGAAGGGGGGGCTCCGTTGCCCCTCCAACCCCCCGATTAACTACGTGGGCTAGTCGTGGAAAGAATATAACACAAACCAACAAGGTGGAATCATTGTTTGATGGATTGAGGTGGATGGCCTCTGGGAGCCCTGGATGGTTTTGGATTTATGTTTTCTACGAGATACCACATTCATACTCGGAATATGGCATGGGGCTGAATGGCTGAAGAGAGATTTGGCTCAACCATTCTATGGTCGGGTGGAACATGGAAGTCCCATCTTGGGTTTGGATGTTGCATAATCAATATTGAGAATTATCCTATAGATTCAACAATTAATGTAATCTGCTAAAACAAGAGACAACAATCTACTTCTACTCTTTACAGAGGAAGCCCATAAAGATCAATGAAAACAATAATCGACAAGAGGAGGAACATCAATGACAAATAACACAATAAGTATCTGGGGAAATCAACAGCTCAAAACCCCACTATCTGTATTGCATTAATCATAAATCCAAGATGATAATACAATGCTCGTTCTCTCAAGAACAATCCTAACACTCAGTAAAATCAATTACCAACTCATAAGCAAACTCTTGGCCAACGCCTAACCAATTCCCCAGCTCTCCAAGTCCCTATTTCCTTACGCAATTCTTATGGCCGATTAGTCCATCTTAAAGGGATACTAGTGCATCCAAAACTGTGAAATCCCTTCAAGGATCAGTTCTTGATTGCATGCACTACTGGTACAACTCAAAAAATTATACAACAAATAGTACACTATCCCTGCACTCTAGTCTCAACTGGGTATTTCTCAGAATTGAAATGCATGAGTTTCTGACAAGGGAATCTTTAGTTAACTCGAGTAGCACTAGTTAATGCATTAGTGCACCAAATGACTATTAACTCACTATTAATTCCTCAAATAGTTTGGAACTAATTTAGCTAGACTTAACTCAGTAAACTGAGTTAACTAATTACAACTCATACTTAAGTCATGCTAAACCCCTATAATATAGGGAGAATATATACATGAGTTTAGAAAAACTTCCAACTCGAAATTCCTAAGTTAACTATGTCAACTCACTCTAGATAACTATTACAAGTTGCTATGAGAATAAAATTGGATTTTAATTCTTAGTTTAATTCAAGGAAAAAATAAAATGGAATTTACAGATTTTATTTTTATCATTTATTGTTGCTATTTTCAACACTCCCTCTCAGCAAGAAAGGAATTCAACTCGATCCCAATCCTAAACCTTTGGAATGTTTTGCATGCAACACTTCTCTCTAGTGTTGTTTCTCCAACAACTTCATAAACAAAAAGCTTCCAACCTGAATCAAAATGATGCCTCTATCATCAAAGTCTCTGACTGATATTGCCTCTATCGACTGAGAACTATGCACTTCTATTGACTCTACCTTTCTGCACTGTTTTCAACCCTTATCTATGTTTCTTTAGTATCAAATTGCTCTAGCCTCTGTCACTTTGATCTATGAGTGCATCAATCCCACTGATTCCTCCTGCTACTATGTACTTTGGGCTCCCATACCAAGGTATGATCCATGAGATAAAACCACTCAATGGACCCTACCCAATTCCAACCCTATTGGGACTATCACTTCACATCGCCCCACCTCACACTTGGAGGTATGGCTGCATGTGATCCCTCTGCTCACCTGGCTCGAAATTCCCCCCTAATGGAGGTCTCTGCATGACTGGATGCCTCCACTCAGCCTCCCCTTAGCTTCTTCAATTGTGGCTGATCCACATTTATCTGAGACTTCTTCTGAGACTACTTTCGTTCTACTTGAATGGATCTATCCACTCGGTCTCCTCTCATCTTCTCTAGATGTGGCTTCTCCACAACTTCCTGAAGTTGCTTCAGAGGCTTCTTCTGGGGCTGCATGTTGAGAGGTAATTTACTCTCCCTCTCAACCACCAAGTCTCTAACCTTTGCCTTTCTCCTCAAGGATTTGAATTTATCTTGAACTCAAGAGCATGTAGGTTCTTGACCTGTGCACCAATCTGTTTCACCTGCCCCATGGTGATGTATCTAAGAAAAACCTTTCCCTTACTAAAAAACACATCATAGCCAAGGTCTTCCAACACCGTGACTGAAACAAGATTCTTATTTAGTCCTAGAACATACATCACATCTGTGATCTTGAGAGGGGAGCCAAACTCCCTCTGAAAGGTAACCGTACCAATCCTAGTTGCTCTATACCTCTCGTCATCTTTAAACTCTATGCTCTGCTTGAGGCCTTTCTCCTTAAAATCACTAAAGATATCTCTCTTCCCCGTCATATGGAATGAGGCATCACTGTCAAGATACCACACGTCTCCCATGGAAGTGTCGGCCATGCATGCAATGAGAGTGAAATCAAATCAATTTCGAATTGTGAAGCTAGAACTTCAACTGCTACTGCTATTGTCGTCTCTTTCTTGCTTGCTTTCTTCTATGGGAAGTTCTTGGCTTAGTGCCCATGCTTGTGACAGTAAAAACAATTTACTTTCGTTAACTCCATCTTCTTTTCACCCTCCTTGCCTTGGGACATATTACCCTTGGCCTTCTTTTCCTTACTCGCTAAGGAAAAATCCTCTTCCACTTCCTTGGAAGAGGTCCCATATTTGGTGTTCCTCCTGATCTCCTCCTGTGTCAAATCCAACCACAACTGTTCCCAATCTAGTAGCTTCTCCCAACCATTGATAGAGCCCTGATAACTATGCCAACTCTTTAGGAGTCCTAGAAGAGCAAGACTCACCATATCATCCTTGAAAACCATGATTCCAACACTTCCAAGTTCATCATGACATTGAGTGAAGTTGGTCAAGTAATTTGGAATTGAGTCGCTCGCCTCCGTCTTGATTTTTCGAAGTTTATCTTTCAGTGCCAACTTCCTTTGGTCACTGCTATTTTGGAAAAGGTCCTTCAATGCTTTCCATATAGCATGCAGAGTTTCCTTCCCATGGAGAATCTAGATAATGTGGTCTTGAACTCCATCAAGGATTATCCGCCTCGCCCTTGCCACACACTTCTTCCATTTAGCTAGATTCCAAGCATCTGATGCTGGTGGCTTAGGAATGTCCTGATCAATGAATTCCTTTAAACCATTGTCTTCCAAAACAACCTCCATCCTATCCTTTTAGGCTATATCATTCGAGCTTCCATCCAAGACATACTCGAGCCGCAAATCATAGAACGCCACTGTAGATCCCGAAGTATGAAATGAAATTTCCAATTTCACCTGTAACCCAAAACTCAAAACTTCTAAATATCCTCTAGTATACCGTTCTCAGCTTCAATACCATGTAGAATTATCTTATAGATTTAGTAGCTCATGTAATATACTAAAACAAGAGATAAGAATCTACTTCTACTCTTTACAACGGAAGCCCATAAAGATTGATGAAAACAATAATCGACAAGAGGAAGAACATCAATGACACCTAACAAAATAAGTATCCAGGGAAAGCCACAGCTCAAAAACCCACTATCTGTATTGCATTAATAAGAAATCCAAGATGATAATACAATGCTTGTTCTCTCAAGAACAATCCCAACACTCAGTAAAATCAATCTCCAACTCACAAGCAAACTTTTGGCCAAAACTTGGCCAATTCTATAGCTCTCCAAATCCCTATTTCCTTGTGAAATTCCTATGGATGATTAGCCCATCTTAAAGGGAAACCAATGCATCTAAAACTACACGACCCCTTCAAGGATTAGTTCTTGATTTCATGCACTATCTGTACAACTCAGAAAATTATACAACAAATAATACATTGTCCCTACACTCTAGTCTCAACTGGGTATTTGTCAGAATCGACACGCATGAGTTTCTGATGGGGGAATATTCAGTTAACTGGAGTAGCACTAGTTAATGCATTAGTGCACCAACTAATTGTTAACTCACTATTAGTTCCTCAAACATCTTGGAACTAATTTAACTGGACTTAACTCAGTACACTGAGTTAACTAATTAAAACTCATACTTAACTCATTCTAGACCCCTATAATATAGGGGGAACATACACATGACTTCAGAAAGACTTCCAACTCAAAATTCCTAAGTTAACTAAGTCAACTCACTCTAGTTAATTATTACAAGTTGCTATGCGAATAAACTTCAATTTTAATTCTCAGTTTAATTCAAAGACAAATTAAACTAGAATTCATGGATTCTATTTTTATCATTTCTTGTTGCTATTTTCAACACAATATGAGGTTATTTCTCCTTGTATTTATATGCATATTACACTTGATTATATTTGGTTTATATGGCTATGATTTCATTGGTATTTCTGCTGCTATTATGCTAGTTATATATGTGTTTTATGATAGTAACTATGTATGGATCTCATCATGTTTTTACTTGTAAACAAAGATCAATGTATCTATGACATAATGGATGAAATGGTAGTTGATGTGTTGAGGCATCGACATTTCTTAGCGATTCTTAGCTAAGTATGAGACCCCTATGCTACAATATATTATTTATACCTGTAGATTACATATTCGTTATATGTTTGATGAAATGCCTATCATGGCTAGTAGGGGTCTAGTCACGGTCTCATTCAATTGATTGATTTCATACTATCATTTCCTTGTCATATTACTATTCTGAATATGTGATTCAATTATGGGCAGTGACCTAGGCTTTAGGCCTGAAAATGTGGCTCAAATCGCAGGGATGTTGGCACAACACTAACAAAAAGAGTCCCTAAACGCTAGCTTGCAGGCCTGTGAGAGCATCCAGAGGTCCCTGGATGCTAGCATAGTCATAGCATGAGAGCTTCTAGAGGTCAAGTGGTCCAAAATGTCAGTGGGACCTAGGGGATGGTTGGCAGAAAGGTTGGATTGGTTCTTGAGGGTCCTAATGTTGATGCTGGATGCCTGCATGGTGTGTTTCTATCGGTTCCACTTCCTTAACATGACTTATGAGGTCAAATCATATCATATTGGCCTCTCGTCATATGTTTATCTCGGCTAGCCAAGTTCTTGGGTAGATGTGGGAGGAGGGTGTTACAATGCACACCGTATGCTTTGAGGGTGATGGGTGATGATTTGAGCTCAGGGGATCCCAGTTTGTTCAAATTTTTTTGGACATGATACATGTGGATGCTCCCTCATCAACTATGAAACAATGGATGTTAATATTCCAAATGGTGACTGGAATTTGGAAGGCGACTATCGATGGAAGTCTCAGGGAAGTGTTATGTAGTTTGAAAGCCATGCAACGAGAATCGAAAAGGTCGATTGTGCCTAGCATAGAATGTAGGTATTTTCGTTAGGTTGGGCATGTTTTTAAAACTTCAAATGATGGAATAACTGATGAAGATTGAGCTAAGTCATCTACAGGGAAAATTTTAAGAAACCCCCAAATTTATATGTATAATAAATGGGCAAATCCCCATGGTATATAGAAAAATGTATAGGTTATTTTTTCATTGATATAATATACATATATGACATTTTTGTGAATCTTTCATTGAACTATAAAATTTTGTTAAATCTTGGCGATTGTTTCACTAGGTTATTTGGTATTTCAAATTATTGGATAATCTTCTAAGAAAATAGAAAAAATTGCAAAATATTAGTTATGGAAAATAAAAATCATGAGTAATGTTGCTCTAGGTTCTTATTATACACTATTGCAAATCCTTTTGCATGTTTTTATCATGTTTTACCACAAAGGTATTATCACATCCCAAGGGGAAACTACTTGGAAAGGCACCCCCAAAGGCGTGTGATGTTGAACTAAAGAAATTATTTTGTTCAAACTTGTTCTTGATGCATCTAGATAACTCAATCATATTTAATGTAATTCATATTCTATGGGATTCACATGAAAATAAGGTCTATGAATAGCTATATCAAAATCATGAATATTTACACAAAATTCTTTTGTTTTCTCATACATTGTTTTTCTAAAAGGTTGATACTTATCCAATTCCTCAAGTTCAAATAAACCAAGAAATTTAAAATATGGTTCTTCCTCATCATATGTAGGTTTTTCACCTAATTTTTGGATCATAACTATTGTAGTAGTTGTTACACATTATTCTATAGTTGACAACTCTAATAATGTTGAATTGGTAAACAATGATTTGAATGCGCACAAAATGAAAAATGAACATGAATGGAAGATACATATGTATTGAAACTTCTTTCCTACATGATGAAAAAAGAAAGAAGGTAATAACAGAAACTCATTAAAAGACTACAGTTGGTGAGTTAAAAAATATAACAAAAATATAAAAAGTAGTCTTTGCATGTTCATTACTTTGAAAAATATGTCACAAAACAATCATCATCAAGGGATTTTTCATTTCAAGAATGGTAGTGCACTAAACAATCTATCATTCTCATCTAATAACATGTGATGCTTTTTTTGTATTGGAATCAAAGTATAATTGGATTAGATGAATGTTAGTCTCATGATAATAAGACTCCTATGATGAACACATAGGATCCTAGTGCAAAGAGCATTTTTCTCTTCAATTAACTAAGTAGATCCCATTTTCCTTTCTAAACAAACAATAAGTATTTTCAAAGAAAATATAAAATAGACATAGTAGATTGTAAAAGGATAAGATTCTCTTGTGATACCACAAAGTGAAAGGTAAAAAAAAAAACTTTCCTTAAATAATCAAATATATAAAGAAAATAATTTATCTTTTTGGCTCAATTTTCTCCTAATGTCTACATTATTCTTTATATGATTTAAAGATCTTTTCCATTCATTGGAACCCATTTTCTTCTTTCATGGTTAACTCCTTTGCATTACCTTTATATTCTCTTTTCATTACTAAGCTAAATTCATATTTTATTTCTTTATTTTTCCTTGATGATGGGTGTAGTGTCCACTCAAATATTGTGCATTTCAAATATTGACACAGTTTATTCCCAAAAAAAATCAACAATGGTTGAAAATGTTGATGATGAAGTGGCCTATGATAGAAAACCTTGTGAAAAGGATAAAGATGATAGGATTATTTTCAGTAGGTTGATTAAGGGATCATATGAGTTTCTATGAGACGTCAACTGATCAAGTAACGTTAGGAATGTTGAAGGAAACTATCCAAGTATGAAAATTAATCATGCCAACATATATGAATTGAAATGATTTGAGTAACTATTCCTTTAGGCATACCTTATATATTCATTTATTTGTTTATGATGGAATGCATGTATGATAATGATGCGTAGGAGGGATATAATGAAGGAAGAAGATTTTCGCATGGAAAAATTGTTATAATCCTTTTGATTCAACCATGAATTAGTATCTCATTATTGAGACACATCACAATGAGTGAATGGGTAACATAACCATGTTATGAATTTTGTATAACACATGAAAGTGAATGCCAATAGAGCTAATGTGTGAAACCATATTGTTTATGGATATGGAAGGATATAATACTGCACAAGTATCCAATTGTTCCCCTGCTTATATTGGTGTTGTAGGCTTTAACCTTCTTAAAAATTGTGAGGAGAACCTATTGAGGAGATGGTTTCTAAGGTAATATAGAGCAGAGAAGGGAATTTACTTGTAGTATTCCTAAGGTCTATATGGGAGGTGACTAGATGATGTGTTTACGTGTTGGCTAGACCACCCAACTGATGATGGTGGAATACATGGTATAGAATGTAGTATTTTGATCTCAAGTAGCAAAGATATATGTCATCATGAGTATTGGAACATTGGTTTATTGGAATAAATATTTAGTTTCATCTTGTAATTGTAGGTATGTTAAGTAACCCACGTACATTGAATCATAGTTCCATTTCCTTGAGTATGATTAACAAATAAAAATGATTGAATTATTAGTTTATTAATACTATTATGAGAACACCTCATGGATGGTAGTAAATATTGAAAGGAAGGATTATATGCATAGATACTCACTTTTATTTGGTTGATTGAAAATTTTAGGTTGTAGGTAGAATGGTCTCAAGTATGAAAATGAGTGTAAGTTTATAAGAAATATTAGGTGCTACAACACACTAGAGCCAAACACTATGAGAAGGAATCTCATACTTATGAAATATGATATTATTTATGAATTAGAATTAGAATTTATAAGTTGTATTATTATGAATATATCTATGGTAACTGTATGTGTATGATACATGATAGATGATGGCTATTATATATGGAAACCCTCAAAGAAAGGCCACTGTTAGGACAACAGAACCATGTGATTGCCACACGTTATATACTACTAGTGGATGTATGGTAGTAAGTTAGTGCTCTCCTTACACAAGAAATCCACGACAAGATGGATCACCTAAGGGATTATTTAGTAGAGAAGAGGACATCTAAGCCTAGAGGGTGAGTGTATCAAGGAAGAGGAAACTCAAAAGTTCATGTGGGATGGTGGCTAGAATCTTGTGGGTGAGTTAGAAAGGATAATGAAATTGATTATTTCCTATGGAAGCCATTATATGGGATAGATCATATCCATAGAGATAAGTATTAAATAAAAAATACATACATCTATTTGAATAGATGCTTACATCATGGAATTGAGAAATCTTGTGCATAAAATAAGTGTTTCTTGATAATTGCTATAATATTTATGCTTACTTGATTATTAATGTAGGCATATGTTGGAATGTTGAGCTTGGTGGTATACCAAGATGGTGAATAGGATGGCACTGCAAATACAATTGAAGAATGAGGAAAAGAAGTGTTTTTAATGACAACGTAATATTTATGATTGTGTTATTCGAAGGGGGGTATGATAGAATGTCTTAGTATTGAATCCCATTGACTAACTATAAATAATTATGATTACATGTTCGATTTTGTTTAGCATGTATATTTTAATTACCAAGCTTTATTTACACGACGAGGAAGAAATTTTATGGTACATTAAATAATGTAAGTATTATCTTTCTTGAATTTAATAAAATAATAGAGCTACCAGAGATAGGAGCACATAAAAAGGGGGTTATGATAGCAGGAGATGGGAAAGGTGAGAGGGTACTAGTGGGTTCTACATGCTGAATAAACCTTAGTTTTCCAATTTTCCAAACTTTACTTTGTTTCCTTCATCACCATGTTCCTTACTAAAAATCTAGAAACCTTAACTACCAATAATGGAACACATGTGGTGGTTGTGGATATGTACACTTTCCAATGGTGAAATGGGTTGTGTGAGGTCATGAGAATGGGAATGGGACCTAAATGTGTAGGTTGATAAGAAATAAAATGATTCGATGGTTGATGTCATTGAACCCAATGAAGTTGACAATGTGCAGATTGGATGAGTCTACACAGTCGGTGGTGGTACCACCGTTGCGGTGGGTCTAACAGTCTCAAAACCAGTAAATATTTAGAAAAAAATGTGAATCAATGTTCCTATTGTCAAGGAAATGAATCATATATCATGTTTCTTGTAGTTAGCACCAAGTTATGGGATAATCTCTGCAATAGTGGATTGATGGTGAGTGGGAGAAGGTTCACATGATAACATTGGCATCTTAGGAGCAAATCTATAATCCTCCATGGGAGGATAGTGTTTAGGGATTTGAAGAACTAGTGGATGTTGTTTTCTAAGCTTTCCAAATGCTCATAACATAGGGCATGCCTCAAAACTATGAGAGTTGTTGGTACAGATAATGCACGCAAGATCAATGCTAACGTAATAAATGGTATGAGTGTCATCAACGCCCACAACATAATATTATGAAGAGTGTTTGATGTCATGAGGTGGGGCACTTAATGGTTAAGTCCATCTCTGGATCTTAGTATTGGCCTTGGTAAAAGGATCCGTGCCCTTGATGTCAGTTTTCCATAATGCTTCTCTTTCTACTCGAAAACATGGAAGGTATTGACAATTCCACGTATGATGCACTTGGGAACAAATGTGACTATGATTGCATGAGAATCTAAATTGATTTGAGTAGGTCAAGGAATGTGGACCAATAAGGGAAACACATCTCTAATATTTCTTAATTCTCGACATTGATTGATAAGGTGGTTGGGTTTGTCGCATAGGGTGCATGTGTGGGGAGTTTTTTGCAACACCACTTCAAGTCGTCTTTCCATTCTTCTAGATACTAACCGGGGGTAGGAGGTAGAATGTCAATGGGCACATGGATGAAGCGTGTGTGGTAATTTTTCCTTGAGCACACAAAATATGGTTTGGACCCATCATCCACCACTAGCGTGTCAGAAAGTGATGGAGTAATCGTATTGGCTTGAGAAAGTGCACCTAATGCATCTTGATATCGATGAATTTTGGGGCAGTGATGAGTGTAATGCCAATATTCTAGGATATGGTGCATGCATGGTTGGTGTGAGGTGCCTTATTATGTGTTGGTGTGGTCTTCTCTCCTTTAGGTGGAGGTGGGGCCACTATGATTTTTGGGGCATGCAGAAGAGATTTCAACTCCTATAACTCGGGGCACAAGCTGGTAGGGTGCTCACACAGAGCACAAGGTGGTGGTACCTTGGATGAGGAAAAGTTTGAGGCTTCCATACTATTATCTTTTTGTTTATACCTCTTGTTGGCACCTACAAGTGTCAATGCAAGCGTAACTCATTGTGGGGTGGTTTCCTGAGGAGTGGCTACAAGAATGATGTTCGTCAAGGTAATACCTGAGTTTTCTTACATGGCTTGTGGGGCCAAATACTAGACATGAGAGCCATATTTGGCAACGTGAGTGTTGCCATGAAGCGGTGTGAGACAAAGTCAGGTGGGGGTATAAGAAGCTTGTTTGGGTGATAGCATAGGGTAGGAACATAGAGTCATTAGTTGCAGCAACGAGGGTGTCTGAAACTGGTTCCTGATTCTGAGGGGTGTTTGATGAACTCATCATGCATAACGGGCCTGCTAGGATTGTAGGGGAAACGTCTAGCAAAGATGGGCCTCTAGGGTATGTATCGAGGAGTGTTGATGTCTTGAATAAACCTCACCCAAAGTTAGTAGAGGTTGTGATCAACTTTGGGGAAGATCCTACAAAAGGTAACTCTCCATAAGGGGTGGTGGATGTCGTTTTCTCGTAGTACGCGAGTTAGTCAATTGTAATGATTTTACCATCATGAGGGAACATCATAATCTCAAATATTGAAGATGAAACTGTAGTCATTGCATACATGTAGCTACATCTAAGAATGATATTGTAATCTAATTGGGCATCCATGGATTCTATGTTATTGAGCACAATTTTAGTGGAAATCTCCACTAGAATGTCTTGGAATAAACCTATGGGAGTAGAGGGGTGCATGTAACATCCATGGTGAAAATTCCACGTAATAAAAGTTAATAAAGGAAAAATAATAACCACAGTTGATGGGACACTTATTCAAAGTTGAATGTTGGGCAAAATCTAGTGCTAGGGATCACTTGTGATTGTTTAATGGCTAAGGAAATTGGCAAAGGCAATGGCTAAGGATTTGGAAAGGAAAAATGGCAATTTGGCACATTTAATTATGAAAATAATGGAAATTAGGAGGAAAGGGAGGTGAAAGGTCACAGGTTTCATGTGAATACGAAAATGAAGGAAATAATGGAAAATGAAAAAAATAGAGGCCTCATTCATAAAAAGGCTTATGAGGATCAGTTGGTAACCTTTTGTCACTTCAGTTTTGGAGCTCTCTCATTATCCCCTCTCTCTCTCTCATATTCTTGGATACTTAGAGTTTTCTTGGAGCACTCTTGGAGGGTGTGGCATACTTGGATTTTTGGAGCAAGAAGGCAAATGGAGAGGAGGAAAGTGTAAGAGGACATTGGGATCAACAACTATAGTGGGATTTTCTTGCATTTACTGAGTTGCATGTATATTTTCATCACTAGTTTTGGCATGCATGGCATATGCATGTGGATTATTGGTCATGATCTGCCACTGGTATGGAGGATTTCCTGGATTGACAGTGGATTGCATAGCCTTGCCATTTTATCGATATCCATGGAGGTTGTGGGTTTATTTCCTTATTTTCTTGGTTGGTTCTCATGTTTCCTTAGCTTAGGTTGAGTTATCAGTTCCTGGAAGCCCCGGTTGGAAAAACGCTCTAGAAGCCCTATAACAGCTTGGGTTGACTTACTTGTCTTAGAAGCCTTGGTTGGGCAAACACTCTGGAAGCCCTTAGTGGGTTGAGTTACTAGTCCTGGAAGCATTGGTTGGACAAATGCTTTGGAAGCCCAATGACAACTATGGGTTGAGTTACTAGTCCTAGAAGCCTTGGTTGGAACAAATGCTTTGGAAGTCCTAGAAGGCTTGGATAGAGACCAATCTGATGATGGTTTTGCAATGTCCAACCGTGAGGTGGAATCACTATTTGATGGGTTGAGGTGGATGACCTCTGGAAGCCCTGGATGGTTTTGGATTGATGTGTTCTACAATATCCCACATTCATGCTCAGAATATGGCATGAGGGTGAATAGCTGAAGAGAGATTTGGCTCAACCATTCTATGGTCAGGTAGAACGTGGAAGTCCCATCTCAGGTTTGGATGTTGCATAATTAATAGGAGGTTATTTATCCTTGTATTTCTATGAATATTACACTGGATTATATGTGGTTTATATGGCTGTGATTTCATTGGTATTTCTGATACTATTATGCTAGTTATATATGTGTTTTATGACAATAGCTATGTATGGATCTCATCATGTTTTTACTTGTAAGTGAATGATCAATGTATCTATTACCTAATGGATGAAATGGTAGCTTATGTATTGAGGCATCAATGCTTCTTAGCAATTCTCAGCTAAGTATGAGACCCCTATGCTACAATCTATTATTTATATCCATACATTACATATTCGTGATATGTTTGACAAAATGCCTGTCATGGCTAGTAGGAGTCCAATCAAGGTCTCATTCAAGTGATTGCTTTCACACTGTCATATCCTTGTTATATTATTGTTCTGAAGATGTGATTCAATTTTGGGAAGTGATTTGGGCTTTGGGCCTAAAAAAGTGGCTCAAATCTCGGGGATTCTGGCACAACACTGACAGAAAGTGTCCCTGAATGCTAGCTTGCAGGCTTGTGAGAGCATCCATAGGTCCCTGGACACTGGCATGCCCATAGCATGAGAGAGTCCAAAGGTCAAGTAGTCCAAAATGTCAGTGGGACCTATCGGCTGGTTGGCAGAAAGGTTGGATTGGTTCCTGAGGGTCCTAATGATGATGCTAGATGTTTGTATGGCGTGTTTCCATCGATTTCACTTCCTTAACATGAATTAGGAGATCAAATCATATCATACTGGCCTCTCGTCACATGTTTACCCCAGCTGGCCATGTTCTTGGATAGATGTGGGAGGAGGGTGTTACAATGCACATCATATGATCTAAGGGTGATGGGTGATGCTTTGTGCTCAGGGGATCCCAGTTTGTTCCAAAGTATCCTTATCTCTATTTATTTTTGGATGTGAGTGTGCTAGTAAACATCCATAATGTTATAGCTTGTGATGAATATGTTATGTGAATCGATGTTCTGGTTATAGGATACCATTTCGGAATAATGAACTATGGATGGAACATATGCTTTCTTTTCTAATGTTATGCATGAAACTAGAGGTATATATTCTGCCTCATATACTTAATCATACTCATTTACCTTGAAATATTTTTTGATTAAAATAAGAACTCACTTGTTATGCACCAAACAAGAGGTAAAACAAATATAGACCATTTTCAATATTTTATTATTATTATAATTAATGTAACAAAAACTTAGATATAAAATATAATTGTGTAAGGGAAAATTCCAAAAGACATAGTTCCTCTATATCCCAGGGTTTTGAAAACCAGGCTATCCATGAATATTTTTCTTTCTTCAAGTGCTTCTTAAGAATTTTAGATAAAAATCCATATGTACAATGCCTCAAATTCTTATTAAGAGTGATCATGGTGATTTTTTTGTTTGCATGTATGTTTTCATTCGTGGGATACGAGGATCAACTCTTTAATTAGAAACTTAAATGCAGACTTGGAACTAACAACAAATTTGTGCACACATGATCAAATCAGTGTACATATACATGTTTGTGTTGGTTTAGATTTGATTTCAATCTTGGAGAGAGAGTATATATGATTTTTTCAGGGGAGCAAGAAAATCTTGTAGCTCCAAGGAAAACCTTTTTGACAGTGAAAATTTTGACTAAAAAATCTGCACACAACAGATATGGAAACCTGATAGATTTGTAATATAATATATATATATATATATAATATACCGAAATATTTTTTCATTGTTTAAATTATATTTTCAATGTAAAAAATGAGTTCAATGTCTTAAAAAATTACTTGAGAACTTGGATTGTGTAAATTACATAGCTTAAACTTGCAATTCTAACACATCTTTGCTTGATTTTAAACAAAATTGACCAAAAAAATATTCTTAAAAAAGAGGCCACAATGAGACTACTTAAAATGTTTTAGCCTGCTCATCAAACTAGACATGGAAAATGCCTTCGATCGAGTAAGGAACTCTTTCCTCCTCCAAGTTCTTTCTACATTTGGATTCAGTACTGAATTTGTTAAAATTGATTAAAGCATGCATTGGAGAACCTTGGATATCCCCTCTAGTAAATGGCAGACCAACAAAATACTTCAAAGCTTCGAGGGGAATTAGGCAAGGCTGCCCTTTGCCCCCCTTCCTGTATATTCTAATGGCAGACTCTCTAAGCTGAAAGCTCACAATTGAGAAGCTCAAGGGGACTCTTCCTAGAATCAGGGTGATAACTGGAACAACCCCAATCAATCATGCCTTGTTCGCCAATGACTCTATCCTCATGGGAGAAGCCTCCATTAAAATATCAATACCCTTCAATGGAGTAATCCAAAGCTTCTGCAGAGTCTCTGGAGCTATGGTGAACAAGAGGAAAAGTGCAGTATACAACTAGGCGGTAGACCAGCAAACTATACTAAGGATTTCCCAAGACCTGGGCTTCACTAGTTATGTCTCCTGGGAAAAATTCAAGTACCTTGGCCTACCTTTAACCTTGGGTACCAGTAAGGCCCCTCATTGGATGGAAATTATTAGCAAAATCAAGGCTAAAATGACTACTTGGGGTGGACAGTGGCTCACCACAGCAGGGAAGCTGACTCTGGTCATGTCAGTTTTCTCATCCCTTCAAATCTACCAGGCCTCATTCTTTTTAGCTCCAAAAATGATCATCAAACAGCTAGCAAAGATGTTTTGAAACTTTCTATGGCAAGGAGGAAAGGGGAACCAAAACAAATTTCATATAGTAAGCTGGGACATAGTGAAAAGGCCAATATCTGAAGGTGGACTACATGTAAGAGATTATGGGTTGGCCAATTTTGCAATGGGAGTTAAGATCCTCTAGAAAATCTTCTCAAATCAAATACACCCTGTTAGTCAAGTTATAATTAAAAAATATCTGCACAGACTCTCAATAAAGAATATGGAAGAAGGAACCTCCCACAAAGGAACCATGTTGTGGAAGCTGTGCAGCCAAGGCTAGAAGTTCTTCAAATATCAACTCTACAAAATACTAGGAAATGACAAAAGAATTAGAATGTGGGAAGACAACATTATGGGCCTCCAACCCCTAAATCTGGCTCATCCAAAACAGTATCCATAATCTTGCTGACATCTGCACTTGAGATACAAAAGGGAATTGGAGTAATTGGGCCCTCCATCGCCCCCTGACTAGATGCTCCCTCAGCTCCATCAATTACTAGCTAAACTCTATGGTCTGGCTCTTGTGAATCTCTAGTTGAGGGACAAGTGGGGTTGGGGTAAGACCAGTGCTTCCTCAGCAAGGCTAGGATTTGTAGCTCTACAAGAAAAACAACACCAGATCCACACTACAAAGCTTTGGCAGCATGTTTGGGACCCATTTTAACTCCCAAAAATCAACTTCTTCTGCTAGATTCTCATGCACAAAAGGACCCTCACTGGAGATAACTTAGAGAAAAGAGGAATCATTGGACCTCATAGATGCCCTCTCTACTACAAGGCTCAGGAAACAATCAAACACTTATTCATATGCTGCCCCTTCTCTCAAGAAGTCTAGTTGCAAGCAATGATGGGGCTCAACGCCCAAATCCCTGAGAAAACATCAGTTGTTAGTCTCTTCACAACATGGAAAGAACACTATCCACACACTTCAAAAAACAAATCTACATGGACTAAAATCTGGAATGTAATCCCAAAATATATCTCCTGGGGAATCTGATTGGCAAGGAATGAAACCATCTTTAACAACAGACTTCAATCCACCAACTCAGTGTCTGTCAAGGCCAAAGCTCTGCTGCTGGAAACTTTTGAAAATGGACCTTATAAGCATGACAATTCCCTACTCCCTGAAGAAATCAGCTAGCTAGGTGAATCCCTGATATAGGCGAGCATAAAAAAGAATATATCCCTGCCTAGCCACAATCCAGAGTGGTGGCTTTGGATCTTTGAGGAGGACTTTAAAAAGTGTTGGAAAAATCAGGGAAAAGTCACGATATTCTTCGATGGAGCCTCCAAAGGAAACCTAGGGACATCAGGGGCAGGAGGAATAAATTACTCCACAGATGGGCACAAAAAGGACAGCTTCAGTTGGGGCTTAGGACAGAGCACTAACAACCAGGCCGAGATCCTCGAACTGCTCAAAGCGTGTCAGCTAGCTTAGAGGGAGAGAGGGGAAAACCTTCAAATCTTCGGGGACTCCAAAATCTTGATAAAAATCCTTAACAAGGGTGACCAACTCAATAGCTCTGCTCTAAACAAGAACCTTGAAAGAATAAGAAAGATGACTCAAAATTTCACCTCCTGCTAATTCTACCATGTCCTGCAAACTCTGAACAAGGAAGCTGATATAATGGCTAACAAAGGATGTCTTCTAGCTCAAGGTATGCTGGCAAAGAACGAAGAAGAAGTTCAAATGCACCCAATTCCTTAACAGAACAGGAGAGCTATACAAAGATAGGTTAGAAAAGGCAGTGGGCCTGAATCCTTATGCTTAAGTCCTGTCTCCATGGTATTGCAAATCATAGAGATCACAACATCCACCAAATCTGCATTTCAGTGTAGAAGAAATACATAGAATCAAGGCTCTGGCGTAGGTAAACGAATCGCAGGATGGTTTATCACCGCGCAGAGTCATTAGGTAAATGGTATATCACATGGACCAACAAAGGTATGGAGTTTAAATAGGGCACAAAATCGAATTCAAATAGAGGACAGTTGTTTTTATGATGCGGGGAGTGGTAAGCGGTTTTTATCTTACCGCTTTTGGAGGCTGGGCAGTGTTCCTCAAACGAATGCGACACACATGAGGGACTAATGCGTGGCAGGACAAAGCCATCCATATCGTGTGCTTCTAAGGTGTTAAGGGCGAGACAGCGAGGGACGCGAAAAGCGTCGGATCTGGGCAAGCGAAGATCTGACAGTGATCTCGCATGGAACATGGTGGGGTATTAATGACGCACAGAGCGGTAAGCGGTTTTCATTGCACCGCTTTTGGCTGTTGGGTAGTTTTTTACTTAATTGGACGTGGTGTACTTGAGGGCTCGACGCGTGGTGGGACAAAACCACCCATCTCATGCGCTCCTGAGGTGTTAAGATTCAGATAGCGAAGGATGTGAAAAGTGTCGGATCTGGGTGGGTGAAGATCTAGGGTTATTGCGAGATGAATAAGGTGGGAAGTTAACCCTGACGTGGGGTTGGGAACGGGAGAATAGCTAGGTATAATGGAGGTGGGGCCAGGTTATATAATAATATAATTTAAAATGTGCGGGTAAGTACTATATGGGTTTGGGATTAATATTTAATCGGGAATTATTGTAAGTCAGGCAAGTTTCAAATTATCAAAGAAAAGCGGAAATGTAAGACATGATACTCAGAACCAAGAGTAATCCAAGGAACACTCAGCCATTCCTAAAGAATCAAAAGCGACAGCTAAGCTCTGATACAAAAGCCAGAATATGAGGATTCTAAAAGCTAGAAATCTCTCAATTGACTGTAATAGAGGTTGCTTGGCCATGCCCAACCTCTCCTTATAAATAGAAGTCAACCGTTTATGTTAAAAAAAAAAGTGTTTTAGCCATAACAAAATATTTTTTTAAATTGCTTTATATAATGAATAAATAGTTTTTTTTAATCATATATATATATAACACTTTAAATATTCTGAAATTATTTTATCAATGGAAAAAATTTCCACATTAAAAATGAGTTTACAGTTATTAATATATTTTTGAATACATTTCAATATTAATTTACCCTCCATATTAAAATATTTATTTATTAGTCACTTGAATTTTATTATTAATTATTTATTTTTAAATGTTGCATTTTAATTTTTTATATAATAATAAATAAAATACATATATCCCGGAACATTTTTACTTTTAATTACTCTTACAACATTAAAATATTTTATTATGATCAACATTAAAATAATTAGTCATTTACGCTCTCTCCATATACATATGCATGAAGTTGAGATTGAAATAAATTATTAGACATGCATATTTAAAAACATTATTTGAGTCATGTAATAGAACCTTTTTTCTTTTTTTCTTTTTTCTTTTCTTTTCTTTTCTTTCTTTTTCTTTTTTTTTTTTAAGTCAGGTATTGAAATATTTTTAGGAAGTATAAGAATTTTTACAATTTGTTGTACTCAAAAGTATAACATTTTATTATTAATATTTTTAGTTACTTTATTTCTCTATAAGATTGGTATAATATTATGATAGTTCATATGGACATTGAAATATTTTATTTACAATTGACAGTAAGAGTATAACATGTATATTCATTTTTTTTATAGCCCACATTTTTTATTTACTGAAAAATTCACTAAAAAATTTGCACACAACAAATTTAATCCCTTTGAAAACCTAATATATTATTATATATATATATATATATATATACCACGTGTAATTTTTCATTGTTTAAATTATATTTTTGAATGAATAAAATGGATTCCATGTCTTCAAAATTTACAATGAAAAAATTGACTAAAACATTTACATAGAACAAATTTAATCCCTCTAGAAACCTAATAGATTTATAACTAATACACACACACACACACACACACACACACGACATGTAATTTTTTAATGTCTTCAAAATCTTAAATCTCTCCTTCATGGCTACCATATGTATGAATAAGATGTCAATGATTGTTGATGTCCATGGGCACCCACTAAATAAAAATTGCACTACATCTATGCATTTAAACTACTCAAAATATCTCCTCCATCTTCCTTTCTAATGAAATTTATAGTAAATAGTTTCAAATTTATTATTCATTTTCTTAAATTCTCATTTTAATATAACATTTTTCCTAACAAGGACAAGGGCAAATGGAAGGTTGTAACTCCTAATTTCAAGGGCTAAATTTACCTTTTTTCCCCTCTCCCTTAAAATAAGGTGGGCTAACCTCCATAGCTATTTTTTTTTATAAAATGAATTTGAGGCTATTTGTAACAATGTACTATGATACAAAATATTCACCTAATAAAATTTTAAAACCCCTTAATTTCGCCCAAGGGCGAGAATTCTCCCCTAAAAGTTTCCATGGTCATCTACTATGTTGTAGCTATGACCAACCTTTGAGTTATGTCTTGCTCGATGTAGATGCCATTTGATCATGCACTTGATGGTTTATACAAGGGGTCAAGGGATCATCAAAGGTGTTGCAGGTGCTGCAGTAGTTGTGGTGGATGGGTTGGTTTCTAGTGCAGTTCCGTAACCTCGATTTCACGTTTGTAGGAGAACTTCTTCCCCTACCATGTAAATGTCACGATTTGAGGTATTTTGAGAATTTACTCTAGTCGGATTCTAATAATGTTGTTGGGAGGGTTCATGTTGAGTATTTTCCACTCCTTGGTGGGGGAAGGGGTTCTGCATTACTACAAGTTGTTGATTTTTCTCCCCTTTCCCCCTGCTATCTTTCATCCTCTTAAACTAAGGGTGTTGAGGGAAATGATGGATATAGTGGCCATATTTCCCACAAATAGCACAAGCATGGTTAGTCTGTAGATTAGTGCTCTTGTTTTTCTTTTGTGGGTTGTTATTGGTCTAACCCTAGTTTTCATTCTGGTTGGGGTTGCTCCTAGCCAGTGCCCACGAAGGTTGTTGATGGTTGTTTCCCCCTATCTAGGTTCCCCTTTTTACTTGTTCTTTCCTTTATTCTTACTGCCATTAGGTGGATTTTCCATATTCAACTATTCGATGGTTGTTTCTATTGAGGGAAAAAAGGTTGCATGAAATTAACCCGAGTTTTAGGCTATGTTGGAGGGTTATTCTGTTGGGGTGTTGTTAAAGGGAAGGAGGGATTCCCTTCTACTGAGTTGGCATATGTGATTTGGGAAGTGGAAACCACTACTGTGGCCCTAGGAGGGTAGTGAATTCCTTGCATGAGAGGGTAATGACCACCTTACATGGGAGGGTCTTGACCACCCTGCATGGAAAGGTATTGTTTTCCTTGCATAGCAGGATTTTTCATAGGTTTAGGATGACTGGGATAATATCCCATGTTGGGTGGTGGTCATGCTACAATTGTGGGAACATATGGTTGGTAAGTAGTATGACCACTATACACATTTCCAGATTGTTGGAAAGTGTTTCTAGGTTGATTATGGACTATGGTTCTAATCAACCCATCTTCTGCACTAGATGTTCATCGTAACTCTAGTTTAAAATACTAGAGGCGAGGTGCATCTTTGAGGACATAGTAGAGGTATACATATTACATGTATATGAGCTCAAATTGTTGAGCTTTGCTGATAGCCTTGTTGAGCTAATTTATTAACACAAATTAACACAAGTATTCATTATCAATCCAGGTTTGTAAAACTTGGAGGCAAATCCACAGTGTATGGATATCAGATATAGCCAAGCTTAGAAGATAAAATCTGAAGAATTAAGGAAGTACATATTACAAATATAAACCTATTTTAACAATTTCTAATTCACTTTTGCAATG
Source organism: Pinus taeda (assembly GCA_000404065.3). Lineage (NCBI taxonomy): Eukaryota > Viridiplantae > Streptophyta > Pinopsida > Pinales > Pinaceae > Pinus > Pinus taeda. Next base: position 106,539 of record APFE030392647.1, on the reverse strand, counting down.
TATGAAAGATGAAGTGGCTCTTAACTTAAGAGATTCATTTGTGTCCATCTCCTTCAATATCACTTAGTGAATAGAAATCATAAATCATGAATTAACAATAGCTTAAGATGCATAAATAAAAAATGAAGGAGACTTTTAACTTAAGATATCTTTGGGTATTCTTCATCACAATTCATTCATCATTATGATATCATTGGAAAATTGAAATTACATAAAACTACTTGAATGTAACAAAGATGAATTTTAAATATGATCTATTAATTCAATAGAATGAGAATTCAACTTGAACACTTTGTTGTCCCTTCTTATTAAAATGATAAACAAACTAAGATTCATCAGTAATATAAATCATCACACCTTAATTCAAATAAGCAAATCTGAAACAAAACAAGTAAACAAATCTAAAGCAACTAGTTCGTGAAAATTAAGCTAGTTTAACAATGAAGTGTACTTAACTTGGAGTGGGGGCCCTCCACCCTTGCTTTGCACACTTGAGGTTGCTATCAAATTCTGAAACTTCAATCACTCATCCACACCAATGAACATCAAAATGAAAGTAGAGCAGGTTCTTCTAATTAATCTCCGATAGTCAAATGTCTCAGCATAAAGTTATATAAAAATTACATATCATAAGCCTTCAAAGTCTTGGCTTAAATAGAAGATCATGAAAAAAACTGATCTAAAGTCTCTCTAACAAATATATATATTCATATCCATCTATCCAAGTCGAATTCATCCAATCTATCACTAGAAATATGGACAATCCCATGAAATCATAAAACTGGCCTATTTCCTAGGGATTTTCTGGATGACTAGTCATGTTTGACTAGCCTTGACCAAGCTTGATATAGCTCGTTTTGACCGAACCAATTGGAATTAGTTCAATCCTAGTTCCCAAGGTTTCCATTCATGTATCCAACTCAAGCCCAAGTGTCCTGCAAATATATAATGCACATAGTGATTACGGGAATTTCTGATTCTGTCCAAAATTGCAATTGAAATTCAATTTTAATAAAAACTTATAGAAATTTAAAAATTAAAATTAAATACCTGAATATGCATAAAATACATCAAAATGAGATGGATGGGATGGAAAATGAATGGAAAATGTAAGGATTAAGTAAGTTTCATTGAGCAAAAATGGACCAAAACTGAGGGCCAACATCTCCCCCTTGCTGATCTTCAAGCATGTCTTCATGTTTATTTCTTCCTTTTGGACCTTCTTACCCCTACTGTACATCCTATTCTGGACCTTGATGCCTCTTGCTGTGCTACCTCTAATAGATAGTCTATCCCTGTGTTATGTTCTTCTTTATACAAAGTAGCCTTGACCTTCTGTTTTTCATATTTGTTTTTCCACATGTTCTCTTCCTTAAGCCACTTGAATGTCTATTTGCAAATTATATCATTCTTTCTCTTTATTTTTCCTATTTCTTTAGTTAATTTTTCAGTTTCTTTAACCAAATTTGCATTACTTTTTTTATTTGCCTTGTTTTCTTTCTTCAAGTGCTTTTCCAGAATCTTATTTATTTCTATTTGATCTGTTAATTCTCTAATTTTGCTCAAGTGTAATTCCTTTTCAAGTTCCTGTGTGTTTTTCGCAAATGATGTTGCTGCCACATCATCAAAATAGGAATCTTTCTCTAGAGCTTCTTTTTCAATAATATCCTATGCATGTTTCTCTGTAGAATATGTTTCCACAATTTGTACTTCTTGGTCCTTACTACTTGTTTCAATTGGGCTCTTCTTCCTAAGCCTCCTAGGCGTGGACATGATGGATGTTTCCTTTTCAACCATGATTGTGTTGGTTTGCTTCTTAGATCTAGTTCTGGGATAAAGTGGTGAACTCATAATGCCCCTGGTTTCCTGCTCTACTTTGCTTTGTTCCTCAATGACCTGCCCTTCATACTGGTTTTGGTTTAAAAACTCTCTCCAAATTATCCCCTGAGTTTTTACTTTATATTCTACCAAAATTTTTATTAACCCTTAATGATAAACTTGAGCTTCTTTTGGCTTGTTTTCATTTTTTACTGATTCTATCATCTTGATGAGACTTCGAAAGAAGGAATATGGTAAGTTTATCTTGACCTCTCCTTTAATGTGTTGAAAGAGCCTAATACGATATAAATGTGCCACACTATATCCCCTATCACAAGTGAAATTTTTTTGAATGATCAAGACTAGTTCTCCCCATGGCTCATTGAACCACTCCTTGGGTATACTTTTAGCTCTGTCAAAGGCTCCCTTTTTTTTTCTCTCTAGGAAAAAATTCCATTCTTTCTCCTTGAAATGTAGACCTTTGTGATAATTTTCCCCTATCATTGGAAGGTCTAATGCTTGGGAAATGTATTCCTGAGTCACTAGAATGATTAGGTTTCCTACTCTTGTTTGCTCTTGAGTATAATTATTCAGAAATTCCCTTGTTATACCCTCACTGTGACCATTAAATATTTGTAGGAACCCTATGAGCCTTTCTTGATACAAATTTTCTACTATTTTCCTTCCTCCAGTGCTCTATTTGAATTTTCGGCTCTATCCTGGTGGTCATATTTTCTGTAAACCAGTGGATATATCCTTCTACTATCATTAACTTCATTTTTAATAATGACAAATAAAAATTATTTATGCATAAAAATCCTTCCTAGTTTAGTTTGTAGGAGGCTTACCTTTCCCTTGATGTTCTTTAAAATAGTCAAACCAGTCTATTTTAGCCCCTTCTCTCTCTACAACAATACTGTTCCTGTTTATCAACACTCAGCTCTGTTCATGTAAACCAAATATCCCTCTTTATACACACCTCTGTAAGAAAGAAATTGAACTCTGTTTTGGAAAAGAAATATATGTATAGAAAAAACAAAATCATATCACAATTCCTCCCTTCAATTTTCGTTTTTCTTAACATATTCTTATGATATCAAACTAGAGTCACTTCTTCATTCATTGATTGTTGAATTGAGGCCACTGTGTGTACATTTTTACTTCACTATTTATACAATCAACATGCAATGTGAATTTTCAATCAAGTATATTTTCAACAAATTTGTTTTGTGCACTCAAATATAAGCCCAATACTCTGTTTTTATTGACCAATCTCTTTATGCAATCAGACTGTGACTCGTCCCTCTATCACACTACCCAATCCACATTGAAAACACATGTTTATGTAATTGAAAACATATTGTTTTAAGCTTGGCGAACCATGTGTTTTCAAAACTACACTTAAACTTCTTGTTGCATCACTCAATCTGAATGAAAACATGCAATCAAAACTTCAATAAAACTCTTTGTTTCAATATTTTGCGGAGAATTTGAACTAAATTACCTATCAACAGAGATTTGTCTTCATTTTCTCTTTGTAATGACTCAGCTATCCTGCATTCCATTATGATTACCACTTACTAAGCTTCATTTTAGAAAACCTTTATTTGTGGATTGGTGGCACAAACAGATTCCTAATAAATGACAAATAGAAGTTGTGTGCCTCTATATCTCGACGATATTTTAGAAAAATCCAGAGATTCCCTCATGAACCTCTGTCGCATTTATTAAAGAGAATCAAGCTTTCAATCTTACCTTTGCTTCTCATGAATTTTTTTTTAACTAACTTTGCCTCCTCCGCTAGTCTTCTCAGATTATCTCTTAATCTTTGCCTTTCATATGACTTTGATTTGCAGCGCTATATCTCCTGTCGTCTTATTCTTGGTTTGCTTTTCTATAACTCCGTGTTTCTTTCCTCTTTTCACTGAAGCTCAAAACTTATACACTAATGTATTTTTCAATGCTTCATTGTTCTCCCTGAGCGTTCAAAATGGCTATGATGGTGTAGTGAGAGCGCTTTTTACCGAGCTCTGCATATAACAATGGCGGAGTATGTATGAAGACTTGCAAACTCTCGCATTATATCGAAATCTTTACTATTGTAGCTTAAATTCTCATTTGACCGTTTCTCTGTTGTTTGATTGTTTCCATCGTGGTCATCCTTCATTCCATCATGCGTGTCCTGTATACCAACCTACAGTACTATTGTGGCTTGACCTTGACTGACATATATACCATCATATTTTATTTTTAAGTATTTGTTTATATTTGTTATGCATTGTTTTGATTTCCACGTTAATTGCATGAGTCATGGTCTTGTCACATTTCGCCTTCCACCTTCGCCATTTCCTACGGTTGTCCCTTCAAACATTCATCACTTGAGTTTGCATTGTATTGCCATCATATGAGGATTATGATAACCTTTACACCCCAATAGTATTGCTCTTATGCGCTATTATAAGTTTGTCAAAATAAATCATTTCGATTTCATTTATTTGATTTCTCTTTATAATGTGCATGTTCCATATGTATTCATTGCAATATATATCTCTTAATTTTAAAATGACCATCTTTAGGTCATGTTTAAAATTAATTCCATAATACTAATGTTTTATATGGTTATGCAGGTTTTGAGTTATTTAATCCTCATTTTGATCCCTTTTGCTTTAAGGAAAAATACTTAGGGTTATGGAATATTTTAAAGTTATGAAGTGAATATGAATGGAATGTATAAATGTAGGATGTACATAGGATTAATTATAGGATAATGGGTATAGGATGAGGGTAATGTAATGAATATAAAATATGCATTCAGATACTAACTTAATTTTAACAAGCTCTAAAAATTTCTAAAAATTTTGAATTTGTAAGAGAAAAATTTTGTACTCAATAATTTTACTCCCTGACAGTATTGGATGATGTCCTCTGATCAATGTCTTAGATAGATTGAAATATAGACTTTATTTCTGCGTTCTGTTCTAGCATCCTTCATTGATTTTGGTCCATTGATTGTCGATGTCGTTCAGGTCCCTTTGCAATTGATTCATAATAACTCAGGTCCCTTCTGTCATGTACATTTTTATGCAATATATACATGTTTTTTCTACATTTCAGGTCCCTTCTGCCATTGATTTAAAAAATATTTTAGGTCCCAACTGCCAACAATACAAGTTCCGTCGTTAATTCATCTGCACAATTAAGTTTATTTTGCAACCTTCCCCCTTGCTGATGTGAAGACTTGTCCTAAAGTGATGTTTCTTTGGAGGTTTTTCTGCAAAACAAAGTTGTTGTAAGAGTAGAAAAAGAAGTTGTGAATTCATACAAGCCAAAATGAGTTGTTTTCCTCTATGAATTCCTGTTTGCTTGGTGCCAGTTGCCTGGTTTTCAGTAGCAAACTTTTTATTTATGTTTTCTTATGTTTTCCTTTTTTTTAATTCTTCTGGGGTACTGGAAGGTATATGGCTATGTCGTTCCATTACCTACAGATCTGTCTCTTGTGTCAGTTGTTTCATAAATTCTTCTTTATTGATAGGCTTATTGTAAACTTTAAGCCTATGTCCATTTACTAAAAATGATGTAGATTCTTAATCAAATGTTTTGATTTGAATAGCTCCATTGTCAAAGATTTCTTCTATCTCATATGGCCTTAACCAATGCGTTGTGAACTTGGCCTTGAAATCTTTGAATTTGGAGTCAAACAATAATGCCCAGTCTCCTTTTTTGAATGTTTTGTTCTTGATGAATCTGTCGTGCCATTTCATTCTTTGTTGCTGCACTAATGTTGTGTGTTCTATTGCTTGTTGTCTCTGTTCATCCAATTGGTTTAATTCCATTATCTGTTGTTGTTGTGCTTCAAACAGTTCTAGTCCTAATTCTGCCGCCAACTTAAATGTGTGTATTTGAAATTCTATGGGCAGTAAGACTTCTTTTCCATATACTAACTGGTATGGACTAAACCCAATTGTGTTTTTCCATGTTATTCTGTATGCCCATAGTGCATCTCTTAACTTTTCTGACCAGTCCTTTCTATTCAGCTGTACTGTTTTTGTCATTATGTTTTCTAGGACTTTATTTGTTGCTTCCACTTGTCCATTTGCCTGAGGATGATACGGTGTTGATTTCCAGTGCTTTATTTTATACTTTTCCGTAAGATCCTGAACAAGTTTTGAAGTAAATTGTGTTCCTTAATCAGTTATAATTTGTCTAGGCATGCCAAATCTAACAAATATTTCTTCAAAGAGGAAGGTGACCACTGTATTTTTTGTTGCTTTTGTGACTGCTTTTGCTTCCACCCGTTTAGTTACATAATCCGTACATACCAAGATGTACTTCTTTCCATTTGATGCTGGATTTATTGGTCCCACAAAATCTAGAGCTCATTGCTCAAATGGTTCTATCAGCACTTGCGGTTTAAGTGGCATCTCATCTGATATTATTGGTCTACCTATTCTTTGGCAACTGTCACATCTCTTGATGTAGGCTTTGGAGTCTTTGAAAATTACTGGCCAGTAGTAGCCCAATTGCAGCACCTTATAGGATGTTCGCTTGTCTGCAAAATGACCACCACATGGTTCATCATGACATGCTTTCTGGATTTCTAGTATTTCATCTTCTCTAACACATTTTCTTATTATTAAATCATAACTAGTATAAAATAGATCACCATTTACCCAACTATATCTTGAGCTTTCTCTAATGATCTTTTGTTTTTGTTTATTTGTGAACTGAGTTGGTAATTTCCCAAAGGATAGATAGTTTACTATGTCTACAAACCATGGTAATTTTACAGTTATTGCAAACAAATGTTCATCTAGAAAGTTATCTGCAACAGGATTTGGATCGCTAGGTGTATGTATTCTTGAAAGAAAATCGGCCACTTGATTGTCTTTCCCTGGTCGATCTTGAATTGTAATGTTAAATTCTTGCATTAATAATAACCATCTTATTATTCTTCTGTTTGTGATTGATTTGTTCATTAAGTATTTGATTGTTGAATGGTATGTATGAATGAATACTTGGTATCATGTTACGTAATGCCTGAATTTGTTGACTGCATGTACTACAACTAAGATTTCTTTTTCTCTGACTATGTAGTTCAATTTTGCTGGTGTTAAGTTTTTGCTTATAAAGTATATAGCATAATTGAACATGTTTTCCTCTTGTCCAAGCGATACCTATAGCAGTATCAGATGCATCAGTTGAAATATGAAATGACAAAGACTAGTTTGGTCCTCGAAGAATGGGTGCAATTGATAGTTTTTCCTTCAATCTCTAAAATTCATTTTGACAATGATTTGTCCATTGGAATTCAACATCCTTTGCTAGTAACTTAAATAGAGGATGTGCTATTTTGCTAAAGTTTTCTATAAATCGCCTATAGTAACCTGCATAACCCAAGAAACTTCTTACCTCCTTTTGAGTTGTAGGCGGCATTAAATTTACAATGACTTGTATTTTAGCCGGATCCATGTTAATTCCTGGTGAGGAGATATGGTGTCCCAAAACTATCCCTTCTGTTAACATCATGTAGCATTTTTCATTACTCAGGGACAAATTTGTCTCTATGCATCGTTTTAAAACTTTCTCAAGTTTTTTTAAGCAATTGTCATATGTGTTTCCATATACCGTGAAATCATCCATATAGACTTCTACACATTCATGGATTAGATCTGCAAATATTGCAAGCACTGCTCTTTGGAAAGTGGCAGGTGCATTACATAATCCAAATGGCAAAACATTATATGCGTAGGTTCCCCATGGGAAGGTAAATGTTGTTTTGTCCTGGTCTTCTATTTCTATTCTAATCTAATTATACCCACTAAACCCATCTAAGAAAGAGAATAATTTCTTCCCAGTTAATGAGTCTAGAACCAGGTCAATGAATGGTAGCGGAAAATGATCTTTTAATGTTGCTTTGTTCAATTCCCGGTAATCCACACATATTCTCCACTTTCCATTTTTCTTTGGCATAATCACTAATGGAGAGACCCATTGAATATATGAAATAGGATATATGCACCCAACTTTAAGTAGTTTTTGTAGTTCTTCCTTCGCTATTTCTTTCATCATGGGATTATTCACCTTTGAGGTTGTCTTACTGGTTTAATCTGTTCGTCCGCATAGATGTGGTGAATGCATGTGTTGGGATGAATTCCTTGCATATATGTATAATCCCAGGCAAAAGCTTTTGAATATTTTTGTAGCAATGCTATTACATCTTGTTCTTGTGACGATTGTAAATGGTTACCAATGTTCAAATGTTTTCCGGGATATATCTCAATTGTTTTTGTTGTTGAATTGGTAATTGTGTTTACAGGAGAAATATTTGTAAAGGATTCTTGCAAGGCTTGAATTGTACAAGTTTTCTGAAAACATTGATTCAAAAGATTACTTGTAGCTTCATATTGAGTCACTCTAAGCTGCTCTGAAATACTTGGTTCTAAGATGAAAAGATCCATTAGATCTTCATTCTCTTCTTCTTCTCTAAGATCAAAGACTTGGTTGATACTTAGCACTAATTTAGTTTGATGTTGTTCTTGTTCTTCAAGCATTGATAGTAAAGAAGGTGATTGTGCAGGAGAATAAAGTGTAATGTGTTTTCTCTCATATCCATGTGCAATAATCATACTTCCATATCTACATCCTATAAAAGCATCAGCAATGGCTAACCATGGTCTACCTAAGATTAGAGGATGTCCTCCCAAGTTTGTTTTTGGCTGCAAAATGAGGAAGTCGACAGGATACTCCATGAATCCAAAGAGACTATAATATCTTCTAGTATTCCTTCTGGCATAACTTTAGATCTATCTGCTAACTCTAAGATTGTAGAAGTCTATCTAATGTTGTTTAAATATAGATACTTCATTGTCTCCATAGTCATTACATTTATACCGTCTCCCAAATCTATCAATGTGTTTGGAACTGAGAAATTGTTTATTGAAATAGTAACCATAGGGATACCAGGATCAATATATTTTTCTACCGCTGCTTTTCTAGACATGAGGCTTGCTAATTTTCCAATGACTTGGATTGTAGTAGGATCCTTCTTCTTTTTATCAATTTTCTTTACGCATAATTCCTTTATTGTTTTAGCATATATTGGTATTTCTTTGATTGCTTGTAATAAGGGAATTTTTACATAAGAATCTTTTAGTTCATCCAAAATGTCGAATTCAGGGAGGGTCATTTGAATTTCTGCTCTACTAACCTCTCTAGATAAGGTGGTGTTTGAGTTATAATAGTTTTTCCTTTCTGAGTTTGTTTTTCTAAATGTGATGTTTCAGGTTGTTCTCCTTTCTCATTTGGTTCTTTTATGATTGGAGGAGAATATTTTTGAAGCACCTTTCTAGACCTTAAATGGACATCATTTACGAGAAGAATGGAGTATGTTGGAAAATATGTTGCTTCTTCAACATTGCATGCAAGTTTATCCATTTTATTGCTTGGATTTGCCACTAGCTGGGCTGGTAGTTGAGTTGGTCTGGGCTGGTTTGAAGGTAGTTGTAACTATTGTGGTTGTGTTAGTAGTGGTGGAGAATTCTGTTGTGGAAATGACATGGACAATGGATATGCAAAATTCTATTGTGGAAATGGCATGGATTGTGGATATTGTTGGTATGGAAATGGCTGTTGATATTGTTGTTGGTATTGTTGAGGGTAGAGTTGTTGAGATGGATGATTTCCATAACCATATCCTCTCCAACCTTGTGTGGGTTGGTTTTGATATTGTTGTGGAGGCTAAGCTTGCCATGGAATTGGAGTATTCCAAGAATTTTGAGGTCGATACTGATATTTTTGTTGAGGGAATTGTTGTAAATTTTGTTGAGGAATCCTTGGCTTCCAAGGTCTTCTCGGTGCCACATAATAGAAACCTTTTGTTCCTTGCACTTCTTCCATTGGATTCATTTGCAATTCCTTCAACTTTAGATAGTTTTATGTTAAATGATTTTCTGTGCAAAGGACATTCTCTTAATGCATGTTTCTTTCTACATTTGGGACAAGAGATTGCTAAAATTTGTTCTTGTTCTTCTTTCTTTTTATTTGCTGTTAGAACATCTACTTGTGTCCCCAATGTACTTAGGAGATCAGTTTTGAATTTTTCTATTAAGCTTCCTATCTCTGCTCTTGTTACTCCTACTGCTGCTAATTTCGCTGCTTTTGAACTAACATCTCTCCTTCCAGTTTTTGATCTTCCTCTAGAATATTTTTGACATAATTATGCAATTTCATTAAATGGAAAGTTTGAAATGTCACCTTTGCCCATTACATTCATAATGTCAAGGTATTCATCTCTTATACCTTTGAGAAATATTGCTTGAATGGTTTCTTGGTTTAGAGAGCGTTGTTTAGATTTTTGTAGATTATATGCAAATCTTTCTAAGTATTCTTCTAGACTCTCGTCTTCTTGTTGTTTCATTCTGAAAACATCCTCTTTCGAGTCCCTAGGACTACAATAGGCTTGATATTTTTTAAGAAATATTGACTTCATTTCATCCCAAGAAGCTATTGTTTGCTCTCCTAAACCCATGAACCATTTTAAGGCTGCTGCTTTCAATGTAGCAGGAAAGAGACGAAGTTTGTGTGTGTCATTTGTGTATCCATAAGTTCTACACAAGATGTCAAATTCAAAACATAAAGGAATCAGGATCTTCTGTTGAAATTCCATAAAAATTAGGTAATACAGAAGGTGGAATATTTTTCATTTTTACCTCTTCTCCTAATACTGCACTTGTATCCAACATTGGAAAGCCAAAAGTAGCTTCTTGATCACCATCATCTTCCCGTCTTTTCCTATCCTCTTCACCTTTCCTATCGTTTTCTCATTTTGCCTCTTCCTCTATTTGTATTGTACACTCTTTTTGATGTCTTTCATATTCAAGTCTTTGTTCAGGGTAAGAATAACATATCCGTGTCCCTCTTCTGCCATAGCTTTAGTTATCTTGATGTCAACTTGAGGCTTAGGCTGTTCAAAAATAGGTTGATCTATGGACTAAAAAATGGATTGTTTTTCTTTAACAATTTCTTTTTTGTTTTCCTGAAGTAGGTGTTGTTGTTGGAGTTTGTTTTTTTTTCACCTCCCAGGCTAACAAAGTTTGCCTTTCAATTAAAGTTAATCTTTGTTTTGCTCCTTTTTTTCTTCCAATTCCTCAATTGTTGATTTACCAGCAATTGGTGTTGTTAGCTTTGATGGTCCTACTTCTATTGATGGGGGGTTTTGTTTAATAAATCTACCTTTAGGATCTCTATTTCTAGGCATAAAGAAACATAACCAAAAGAAATGTATCTTAACTAATTTTTATTATTATTTATATCAAATTTTTAGTGTTTTTGCTTATCTTTCTATTTAACTATGCTGATAATTGCCTCCCCTAAAACGACACCAAAATGTTGAGCTAATTTATTAACACAAATTAACACAAGTGTTCATTATCAATCCAGGTTTGTAAAACTTGGAGGCAAGTCCACAGTGTATGGATATCAGATATAGCCAAGCTTAGAAGATAAAATTTGAAGAATTAAGGAAGTACATATTACAAATATAAACCTATTTTAACAATTTCTAATTCACTTTTGCAATGTATGAAAGATGAAGTGGCTCTTAACTTAAGAGATCCATTTGTGTCCTTCTCCTTCAATATCACTTAATGAATAGAAATAAAAAATCATGAATTAACAATAGCTTAAGATGCATAAATAAACAATGAAGGAGACTCTTAATTTAAGAGATCTTTGGGTGTTATTCATCACAATTCATTCATTACTATGCTATCATTGGAAAACTAATATTACATAAAACTACTTGAATGTAACAAAGATGAATTCTAGTTTTGATATATTAATTCAATAGAAGGAGAATTCGACTTGAAAACTTTGTTGTCCCTTCTTATTAAAATGATAAACAAACTAAGATTCATTAGTAATATAAATCATCACACCTTAATTCAAATAAGCAAATCTGAAACAAAACAGGTAAACAAATCTAAAGCAACTAGTTCATGAAAATTAAGCTAGTTTAACAATGAAGTGTACTTAGCTTGGAGTGGGGGCCCTCCACCCTTGCTTTGCACACTTGAGGATTCTATCAAATGCTGAAACTTCAGTCACTCATCCACACCAATGAACAACAAAATGAAAGTAGAACAATTTCTTCTAATTAATCTCCAATATTCAAATGCCTCAGCATAAAGTTATATAAAAATTACATATCATAAGCTTTCAAAGTCTTGGCTTAAATAGAAGATCATGAAAAAATCTTATCTAAAGTCTCTCTAACAACTATATCTATTCATATCCATCTATCCAAGTTGAATCCATACAATCTATCACTAGAAATATGGACAATCCCATGAAATCATAAAAATTGCCCTATTTCCTAGGGATTTTATGGATGACTAGTCATGTTTGACCAGCCTTGACCAAGCCTGATAAAGCTTGTTTTGACCGAACCAATTAGAATTAGTTCAGTCCTAGTTCCCAAGAGTTCCATTCATGTATCCAGCTCAAGCCCAAGTGTCCTGCAAATATATCATCCACATAGCTATTATGGGAATTTCTTATTCTGTCCAAAATTGCACTTGAAATTAAATTTTCATAAAAACTTCTAGAAATTTAAAAATTAAAATTAAATACCTGAATATTCATAAAATACATCAAAATGAGGTGGATGTGATGCAAAATGGATGAAAATATAAGGATTAAGTAAGTTTCCTTAAGCAAAAATGGACCAAAACTGAGGGCCAACAAGCCTCTTCCTCATTTTGAGGGTATGCGGAAGTGACATCCTTTGATATTTATGATGTGAGAGAACGTAAAAACAAGTCAAGGAGAAGGTTTGATTATATATGAACCTTACATAGGCTACACCATTTTTTCAATTCATGGACATAGTATGAGATATACATGGCTGAATTTTGATTGAAATGGGTGAGAATATCTAATCCCGAGTCTTGGTGGATTGGAAGTTGGAAAAATGTTAGAAAATCCCTAGCAAGCGAGTCAAAGGTTGCGTGGGAACCTAAGGCCTCCCCTATGTACCATTTTTTTGAAGGCCCCATTAGAGTACATTAAAACATTCGTAGGTGAACAAAGTAATGAGTGATGTTGTTGGATGAGCACCAAAGGTGACAGGTCATAACATGATTTCCCAAATCTTCCCCTTGTTTTCCTTTGAATTTTGGAATATTGGAAGGTAACTTGGTTGGAATGGGTGGCCAATTTTGACCACGTGCAAGGGTTCATTGGTTAACTCACTTAAATTTGAGAGATTTAAGGAATCTAGAAACAAGACTTTGGTGTTGTTTTCCATCAAGAAACGATTTTGAACAATAATGTGTAAAGGAGTTCCCTGTGGGGAATTGTGAGAAGGGTTATCCTGGTGGGAACTGTGTGGCCTCTCTAGTGGGGTGGTGTGTGGGATCCCTTAATAGGTAGTATGTGGAGTCCCTTGAGAGGTGGTGAAAGGAGTACTTTGAGGGGGACGGGCCCTAGTCAAAGTTGCACCTATAAAGGATAATCCTATAAGGGTAGTTGCATGATGTCTTATGCACCTAAATGGTGAGCATCCTCAAACACTTCTCGATAATGGGGAGAGTTTTTAGAAGTGATTAGAGCGACGAGTAACCATGGGGTCCCTTATGGTGTAAATTGGAGCATGTGTCACTTCTTTTGATGAGGAAAGGGGATATGTATCAAAGCAAAATCAAATACATAAAATAAAGTGAAAAATAAGTGGTTACTTTCCCTTTAAGTTATTTTATGCGATCAACCAAACAAACAAAATGGTTTTTTGTTTGTTTTTTTTATGATAAGAGATACTATGAAGAATTATTCATCCTTTCCACAATCAATATAACTCGACCTTGTCGAGATATCTTTTATGACGAGTAATGGGGCTACATCTCGAAAGAACCGGTGATGCTTCCAACAACCAAAATAATGAGCCAAGGTAATAAATGATCCTTTAGTGTTTCCCACACCTCCACCTATAGGGAAAGGATGCCCTAATATTAGCCACTAAGATACCTTCGTCCCATGGGAGCAGTCGAGTCTTTAGCTTCTTGGTAATCAATTACTAATATCGAGCATTATGCAGGTTGGGTAGCCCCATATAGTACCGCACACATTGGAACTAAGTCAAACCCCCTATGGATTAGGTCTATAACATGCTCGAGTAGTATTTTTCATGGGAGGATGAAGGATTTGAAGCACCCTAAAAGTCAACTTCTATGTTTACAAAATGTAACATGATGATGGTGTCTTATGGGATGCCTACCCCCAATGGTCATAACTTTAATTATAAATTCATTTATGGCCCCTGTGGGGAAATTTAGTTTGTTCAGTTTATGGTTGATTTTAGGAGTATTTATTCACTTATGGTGTGAAAATGTAAGCTAAAAATAAAATAAGTACAAAATATCCTAAAACTAGATGTCCTTTGTACAAATTTTAAAGAATCTTAGTGCGTGAAGTGTAATGTGTGTACAAGTGGTAAAGTGAACATACAAAGTGTGCAAACATGTGGATATGTGATGATCCTTTACAATATCCTCTTATTACACTAAGTTTTGATTGTTCATTGCATGAAAAGAAATAATATGTGGATAGTGGGCCACTTATTTCCTTCCTATTACACTATGTGTTCCTAGAAGGAGATGACAAAACCAAGTGCTTTAAGAAATCTTTCATATGTAAGCCCCAGATCAAATAAAAGATGTAAGGGAAGATGGGGCTACTCACTTTATTTAGTAACACTTGGTCTTAGTCCCAAAACTAATGAAATAAGAATGCATTGGTTAGTAAAACATTGTGTGGATAATTGGCCACTTACTCCTTTGCTAATTAAGCTATGCGACTTGTGAAAAATAGAAAAATAATTTGAAAAAGATGTGAGGATTATGGCCACTTACTTTTCCTCATTAATTAAGCTATGTGTGAAATGCTAATTTTTAAAGGGAAGACTATGTAATTTCTCTACCAATAATGATTAGTAAAGCAACTAAGAAATATGAACTAACTGGAAAAACTATGCAGAGGTGAAGGAAATTCACTAAAGGTTGCCAATCACTCAGGAAAGAAAAATTACAATGTTTTTTTTTTTTTTTTGTATGTAAACCGCGTGGGTTTTCCTATGAAAAGACACACATAACACACAACTATATGTGATAAAAGTTGCACGATCCATGGAAAAAATTGAGAAGGTAACTTTCTTGGTTGAAAACAGGTCCCAGGGGGTGTGCAGAAATTCCAGAGAAGTGATAGAAGCATAGTGGAGTGAAAACGAAGAGAGAAAATCTTGAAAAAATAACGTTATATTAAATAAAGGAAACTGTTGGATTTCCATCTTGTTGGCATGTTTGTTTCTATGGAGTACCAAAGACACCTTCGTTGGAGTTGGTTTTTCCCTACAAGGAAGATACAAGAAATTAGTTGTAGATAGTGGAAAAACATGGGTAAACAAAGCACTGAAAGTAATGGAAATAATGCATACATAAAAATAAACTAAAAGCTATGAAATGAACACATGAACAATTCTTAATAAAGCAACCACATCAAAAAATTAATGGAAAAGGGTTCCCTTTATTGATTGTTGAATGTAGAAGATATACAATATATGAATAAAACGACACTTGGAGAGAATTTTTTAAGCAATGGTGCTAAGAAATCCTCAATAATGAAGTTCCTTTCCTCAATCTCCATGCAATATTCCTCTCTCTGTAAAAGAAATATGGATACTCTATCAATGATGGAATCCTCTTATCAATGAAATGATTAATTTCTAGGGAGAAATTTTAGCAGCATAATAATGCTTTGCTTCTTCTTATTTCTTAGCTCTCATCGAACTTGTATTTATAGAGTTTCTTGGACACTCCTCCACCCCTTGGCTCATCAATGTGGTCGTTCACCTCATAAATGAGATGTAAGCTACAAATTCCTTACCTTTAAAGTTTCTTGGGGCTCAAGGCTTGAATTTGTCAGGCCATCATATCAAGATTTGAAGTGTTTCTCAAGTAATTTCATGGACAAAGGTGCTAACTAGATTTTTTCACGACCGCATGGCTATCGAAGAAATAACAACGCTGATCCAGGTGGATATTGGTGGCCACCCACCTATTCCACTTGGATCCCCACTATTGTTTCTTTCAATTTTTTAGTTTCCTTATTTGTCACACAATTTACTATTTTTGGTAGTTTTTCGGGTCCTGAACTTTCAGAGCCGTTTTGAGGCCCTAAAAGACATTTTTTAGGAAAACCAAGAGCAACATGGGTGATAGATTGATTTTTCTCACTCAAAAGTTGTATTCCTCTGATAAATATCTCTAACGAGGTATTGTGTACGTCAAACAAAGATCGTATGCCAAAGTTACGACCTCGGGAAATTGATGTACCAATTTACCCAAACAAGGCCCATAGTTTGGCGCTTTATCTCCTAGGCTTAGGTTTTTGGATGTTTAGGGTTTTCCATTGTTTCTAAACAATAAATATGATTTTGAGCCTCATTGTAACATAGTTCAGAGGCATGTATATGCCACATCTCTTCTAAGAGATAAGCTACCACTGCCCGAGCTAGTCTTATTTCCATTCTGTTTGTAAGCATATTTTAGTATTTGATATTAATGAAGTGAAGTGTTATTTTTACTGCATCTTTGTATTTCTGGTTGTATCTATAATTTGTTGCATTCCTGTTTAAATCTGGATTAGTGGTATCAGAGTGGTTTTCTCTTTCTTAGTTTTTCTTTGCATGTCCCCTACAAGGTCGGGATATAAGGAGTTAGGGCTTGAACTGGTTGAACCTTTGCAAGACCAACCTCGCAAATCCCGATGACCTCCCATGGCGGATGAAAAGAAAGATGAGGGGGCATGAGATCCTACCAAATATTGCTCGAAGAAGACCTTGAGCGATAGAGGAACGCGATGATGGACAACTTTGCCCAGATCCTTCAGCGGCTATCCAAGGGCGATGCATCTACTTCTCGTAGCTACTCCTAAAGTGCCACACCCTTTAAGGTACACGTTAACTTTGACATTCCCATATTTGAGGGTTAGAGAGATGCAGACACCATAGATAAATGGTTAAATATGCTAGAAGGGTATTTTTCCGTTCATGATTTATCCAGCCGGGAAAATATCACTTTTTCACTTCTCAAAGTAGCCCCCCATGTCAAGGACTGGTGGGAAACCCACTGTGAGTAGAAGGATGAAAGTATGAACTCACTATTTTTAGCCGCACCCACTTGGAACTCATTCTGGGATACCATCCAGGAGTAGTACTACCCTATCTAAAGCTATGAGGATAAATACATAAAGTGGACAACGCTGCGACAGGGAAGGGACCAAGATGTGCCGGAGTTTACCAATGTTTTCCATACCCTTTGCACAAAGTTGGGGATCAAAGATTTTGAGAAGCATTTGGTTCTCAAGTACCGCGACTGCCTGCATTGGTACATCCATGACAAGATGGAATTCCTGGACATCTCCTCGCTCGGCACGACATACCGATATGTCGTCGAGATCAAGAAAAATTTTAAATAGAAGAAGTGAGACTTTGGATTTGTGAATCCAAAGCAAGGGAAAGGTGCCCTAAACCGTAGAACAAAGGACAAAGCTAAGGCAGGGCGGCTCAGGATAGCCCGCCAAAGCTGAAAGCAAAGAAAAATGCTGTGAAGCTAAAGAAGGACACGAGAAAGTGGTGTGAGTTCCATAAGATCTCCACTCACAACAAAAGTGAGTGTTGGGCCAAGCAATCACTAGTGGCCGAGCTAAAGGCTTCAGAATCAGATGCATGTTCCAACTCTGAGTCAGAACCCGACAAGGAGAATGATAAAGGGAAGCAGATTGTTGTTGCAGAGCCCAATGCCACCGTTGCCACCACGAATATATAGAAGGAGGAACTCGAAGATCCAGAGGAGGAGTGCCTCTTCCACTCCCATATATGGTTAAAGGGTTCCCCACTACAATTCATTGTTGTTAGCGGGAGCCAAAAGAACCTCATTTTGGCAATGGTCATGAAGCGGCTGGGCTTACTGACCACAACACATCCAAAAATGTACACCATCAGGTGGCTTCACCAAGGACAAGATCTTCACGTGAGCCAGCACTGCCGCCTTCCATACAACATCAAGCCCTTCACGGATGAGGTATTATGCGACGTTTCTCCCCTTGATGTTTCTGGTGTATTATTAGGTCAACCATACTTATGGAAGAAACATTTTGTGTATGAGTCAAGGCCTCATACTGTTATTGTTACTTTGGGAAATAAGTTGTACAAGATACTGAAGGTAGCACCGCCTACCGCCGTCTCTTTGCTTACTGTAAAAGAATGCAGTAAGCTCATTTCCAAAACTAGGAAATTTGTTTTCCTGATGATACGCCCTCAAGGAAAGAAGAAGATGGTGCCCACAACCTGTAGACGGGGCCCCTACGCATGAGATCAACAAATGGACAAGGTTGTGGAGGAGTATGAGGACATCTTCACCTCCCTCGCAGGGGTGCCTCTACACTATCAGGTCAAGAACTCCATCGATCTAACCCGTAGTGCTTCACTACCCAATGGAACAATCTATCAACACTCCATTATGGAGAACGATGAAATCAAGAGGAAAATTTAGGATCTACTGCTGAAAGGTCACATCCAGCCAAGTTCATCGCCTTGTGGGATCCTGATCATGTTGGTACAAAAGAAGGATAGGACTTGGAGACTCTGTATTGACTATTGGGCACTAAACAAGATCATTTTTCGGAATAGGTACCTGATCCCATAGATTGATGACCTTCTGGACCAATTGAAGGTGGGAAAATATTTTAGCAAGATCAAATTGAAGTCAGGATATCACCAGGTACCAATCGAACCCTCCGATGTGTGGAAGATTGCCTTCAAAGCCAAGGAGGGCCTTTTCGAATGGTTGGTTATGCCTTTCGGGTTAATGAATGCTCCTGCAACCTTCATGAGGTTGATGGATGACATATTGCGGCCATTCACCAACTCATTTGTAGTGGTATACTTGGATGACATCCCAATCTTCAGCTAGAGTTTGGAAGAGCACCTCCACCACATCCGACATGTTCTCCAAACACTACGACAACACAAGTTATGTGTCAATTTGGAGAAATGCGCTTTTGGCATGATCCAGGATTAGTATCTGGGATACATTATTGATGAATGGGGGGTTCATGTGGATCCAACCAAGATCTAAGTCATTTGGGATTGGCCAGCTCCAACCACTCTAACAGAGCTCCATAGCTTGTTGGGTCTTGCCAATTTCTACCGTAGGTTCATGTTGGGATTCTCTTATATCACTTGGCCCTTGAGTCAAGTCACAAAAGGAGGAGCGCAAGAAAAATTCTTTTGGTCTGAATCTCAATAGAAGGCATTCATAAAGTTTAAACACCGCCTCTTCTCTACACCAGTGCTCACATTACTCGACTTACAATAACCATTTGAGATCGAAACAAATGCCTCTAACTATGCTATTGGGGCAGTCCTTACTCAACAAGGGCATCCAATGGCATATCACAGTGAGACACTTTCAGACACAATCTGGAAGTATCCCACTTATGACAAAGAGATGTATTCCATTGTGTAGGCCATTTGATAGTGGAAGCATTACATATTGGGGAAGGAAACGGTCATCCACATAGACCACCGACCCCTCTAGTTCATATAGACACAAGGGAAGTTGTAGAATGATCGCCATCAGAAGTGGTCCACATACCTACAATAGTTCCATTTGAATATCAAGTATAAGAAGGGAATCACAGATAATGTTGCAGATCACCTCAACCGACCACCGATCATGATGTTAACCATCGTGCTCAACTCTTGTGGGAGAGAGACTTCTGATTGGCCACTTCTCTACAAAAGTGACCTAGAATTCAGCCATACATACCAGACGCTCTTGGAGGGTCCGCAAGTTCTAGATTTTCACCTCCAGTATGCCTTGTTATGCCCTGTTATGCCACCTGGGACACCTTTGTGTTCCTTCAAGAGAGCGTGCCAAGCTGATTTGGGAAGTGCACTATTATCAGGCCGCTGGGCATTTCGAGGTCAAGAAAATGATGGCAGTAATACAGAATTATTTCTATTGGTTGAATCTTCAACATGATGATAGGAAGTACATCAGATCCTACACTGCTTGTGCCATTGCCAAACTGACCATCAAGAAGAAAGGCCTTTATACTTCGCTTCCTACCCCTAGTCGACCTTGGGAATCCATCTTCATGGATTATATGTCGGGCCTTCCTTCTACTAAGCATGGCAATGACTGTGTTTTTGTGGTCGTTGATAGATTTTTAAAGATGGCCATTACGACGGCCTGCAAGAAGAACATCACAGGAGAAGCCACTAATAAACTCTTCTTTGAACAAGTGTGGGTACACTTTGGGATCCCATAGTGTTATAGATCCACTTAGGCACATCACTCCCATCATTCATATTAGTACCATTAGGGCTCATCAAACCCTAATTCAGTTGCTACATTCCCTAGACAATCCATCACTTTGAACGCCTCCTTCACTAAGAGTTTCTTGGCTTGAAGCCCTCTAGAATTGCCTCCTTCAGGGACTAGTACAACCTTAGTTATGGGTAAGTGTGCTTCAGTGCAGGTAGGCCCATGTCAGGGTGCTCTACGGAGCACCTAGGCCCACTTTGACCTACATTGGGCGTGTTTGGGCAAAATTCACATAGGGTTCTGGGAATATTCTTATCTTCTAGAGCCATCTAGAAGATTCCCACACTTCTCATCTCCTATGAGCTCGAAATTGGATAGGGAATGAGTTAAGTAACTTGCTATCCTCTCATCCCTTCCTCCATGGAAACTAACTCTAAGTTTGGAAGGCCATTCAATAACCTCATTTATGATCAAACCTCCTCCATTTGCCTTTAAATTGAGCACTCATCTAAGTGATCAAGGGCTGGAATTTGAGAATTTGTAAGGAGATACTATTGGTGTGAGGATTGAGATTGTAAGTGAGTAGTGTTATGCTGCTAGAGTGCTATGCTATTGATGTGATGTTGGTTGAAACCTAAACTAGAAGAGTGTCAATGGATCGGACTTCATGGTTGGAATTCTTCCTTCTGCTTAATAAAGTTGTTTACACCTTTTTCCATATGCTTATCTTGATATATGATGTTTATATGTGTGAATGTATCTTATTCCATTTACTTGTATTCGATAGATCTCTTGCTTTGATTGGTTCTCTGTCATCTATTTATTCTTGCAGGTATTTTTTGAGTGAGTTAAGTTCGAGAAGGAGCAACGAGAGTCATACAAAGGAGACAAAAGGATAGCGAAATAACGAGTAGGTCCTTTGATTCCCTTGTCTTATCTATCATCTATAGAAAAAGGATAAGCACTTTAAATATGTTGTTCTAGGTATAGCTACCTTCCTAGGGAATTAGTATTTATCCGTAGATGCAAAATTGCTCATAACAAATTGGCAACCATACTGGGGAACGACCATCATTCTGGGTAGTTTATCTTCATCCTAGTACACTCTAGTAGGCTTTACTTGCTTCCATTGATCTTATTTTAGCCTTTTTGAAGTTTTTTGGTCAAAATTTGCACTAGAATGCCTACTTTAGGAATGTGCTGGAATTAGTGCACCCTTGGTCAGGGTACAGTGCGTTGATCAGTATAGCCTTGGTCAGGGTACAATGTGTTGATTAGTGCACCCTTGGCTTAGAGTCAATGCATTTCAGTGCACTGTCTCCCATTCAAACCTGCGCTGATCCAAGGTCAAATTTCCACCTTTGGATTGGGTTTTTTCACCAAATTTCCTTCTGTCTCTACTTGCTGAATGATTAATGAAGTTGTGTCTCTAAAATCAAAATTGAATTTCCTTTCCTAGCCCTACTTTGACTTGATTCATTAATTTTTCTTAAATTATTTCTTTATCATTATTGAATCATTGTCAAAGTTAGATTATAGTCGATTAATCTTTGTTCAAAAGAAAGTGTCGTAAAAGTCTTCATTTCTTTCGAAACAGAACTATCGTAAAGTCTTCATTTTTGCAAAAAGATTGATTGATTGCATGTGCATTAGTTTCCTTTTGTTCATCATAACATTAAGGGAATTGAAAAGAAAAACTTGCATTGTGCATTAAAAGAAGTTTGTGTGTGCTCATAGGAATAGTTTAGGGAAATTGCATTAGATGTGCTATTTGTTCTTTGTCAAAGATCTGATTGCTCTATCCCTTTCTAGCTAAGGTTTTCATTGTTCAAATTAATGAAAATAATGTTTATCATAATAGTTTAATTCTAGGAATTTCAAACATACATCATGTGGTGAACCTTGAAAGGCAAATTCTAAAGAAGATCAACTTAGAATTCATTTGAATTAACCTAATGGAGCATTGTAGCATAACACATAACATTTAGAGGTTCTAGGCTAGAGACATGTTCCGGTGTCATAAAACATAGCAGTTGTCGCTAACTTGTCTGCGATACATCCCAAGTGTGATACCTCATTCCACATACATGAGTATATCGTAGCTCGTCCACGTACCTTCAGGTATATAGGGCAGCGTTATAGTATGCAAAGTATATGGAAATGCTCTCACTGTGCGGTTTCACATTAGACAACACTAATACGAATTGGGCCTCCACGTACTTTCGGGTATATATGGGAGGGCGACACTAGGTTGCTATCCATCCTTAGGTAACCGAGTCGACCACATTGTACATTGTGATACATCGAACACAACATTCAGGGAGATTGCCTGCCCGTACTTCTCGGTTCACCAGGAGGTATTTTGTAGTTCACAGTTACTTGGTAATCCTTTTGCCTAGATCACTCCTCTTTTGTTTTGTTGTGTTATTTTGATTAAAATAAATATATTTGATTGCGGATAACATCCTCCACTCCTTAGTTGATATTAGGTTGAGACATATGGTGACAAATCTGGAGTCCACCAATCAAGGAATTCATTTTGATGGGAATCATAGTCCTTTTCCTCCTTTCAGAAATATTGGTGCTCCTTATATGGCTACATTGTCCCTTCCAAGACTTGCCATTGGCTTGCTAGTATGGTTGTTTTCAACCTCCTTGGTTCAAATGTCATGATTTCTCCACAATCGAGTACTCCTCCAACTGGACAAAATCAACCTCCAGTTGATCCTAAAGTTGACCCTTTGTCTTCTTCCTCAATTGTTTCTTCCTCCCCTTCTTCCTCTTCACCTAGTGAAAGTATTGGTACTAGTAACCAGTTGGCTAAGAAGAAGAAGAAGGGGAAGAAGAAGAAGAAGAAGAAGAAGAAAATTCAATAGAGGGGCAACCAAGACACCTTTGCTTTGAATGCAACTTCTGATGAGAAATTGTCCGATAAGCCTCACAAAGTTTGATATCCATGCAAACTTTGTACGAGAGACCATCTTCTTCGAAATTGTTCTGGTATTCCTCATATCTTAGTAGAATGGTCTTCTCGTTCACATCATCCCATGTCATCAATGTCTGGAGATCATGTTGGTGACACACCATCAACTAGTGGTAGTAAAGTGCATGGAAATAAGGGTAAAGTTAAGTTTCCCTGTAGGTTATGTGAAGGGAATCACCCCTTTCACCTTTATCCCTATCTGGATGAAGCCAAAAAAGTATTGGATAACCATCCTGATTCTCCGCAATGACTTCCATCTCGTTGCAGGAGACTCTCCCTTAATCCTTCACTAGTTGATAAAGTGACTGACCCAAATCAACCGTTGGTTAAACCCACTCTCTCTGAATGTGAATCTCATGAGTCTATACCCGACCAGTCATAGGTTGAGGAAATAGTTGAACCAATTTCACATTTACTTAATTGTACCTTTCCCAAAGAGAGTGAATATGATACCACTCAGGTTCTTTACATTTCTTCAGATTCCAATGAGCTTGGGGGAAATCCTCCTGTTCCATCAAGACAGGAGGAAAATCCTCCCACTTTCATAACTCAATGGATTTATTCTCCCGTTTCTACGGTACCCCCTCCAAGTAGTCTGGTCACATCCTTCGATTGGAATCGACTGGCAGGATGTCATCTTCCTTCTTATGTGCCTTTCCAGATCATAATACAGGTTTGTAATATGATTGTACCTAACACTATTATAGATGAAGGTGCATCAGTGAGTATCCTTTCCTCCACTTCTTGGAAATCACTCGGTTCATCGCTACTTGTGCCTGTTACCCATAATCTGTTGGCTTTTAACAAAGGACCCAGTCAACCATTAGGGATCCTTCCCCAATTACCTATTACTTTGGGAGGAAAAATTATTTATCTCAATGTGATGGTAGTCCCAGGCCCTTTAGATTACAATTTACTTCTTGTGTGTGACCATTTTCATGACATGGGAGCTATTATTTCAACACTTTTTTTAGTGATGTGTTTCTCGCATGAAGGAAAAATTGTCACGATTGACCAGCTCCCATTTCCCGGTCCAAATATGGTTTCCAGTCAACCATTTTCTCTAAATGGTCCTTTTGTCCCAATGGTATCTTCCCCGCCACAAGTTAATTATGTGGCAACCCATTCCGTGCCTACATCAACAGACGATCAATTCCGTGATGTTGTATATTATGTATTGGGGGCATTGGAACTAGATCTCTCTAATGATCCCTTCCAAAGCATTGTTCTCCCATCTGATGAGAACCTCTTGGAAGTCATGACCTCTTATGGGTTGTGAACAAGGAACACGAAGATAGTTCCTTGTCTTGTGTCAACCTCGTTAAAAAATGAAACAAGGAACATGAGGATAGTTCCTAGTCTTGTGTCAACCTTGTTAAAAAATGAAAAAAAGGGCATGAGCATAGTTCCTTGTCTTGTGTCAAGCTCATTAAAAAATGAAACAAGGAATATGACGATAGTTCCTAGTCTTGTGTCAACCTTTTTAAAAAATGAAACAAGGAATATGACCATAGTTCCTTGTCTTGTGTCAAGCTCGTTAAAAAATGAAACAAGGAATATGAGGACAGTTCCTTGTCTTGTGTCAAGCTCATTAAAAAATGAAACAAGGTCCCCTCGAGCAAAGTTCCAATTCAAGTCTTTGATTAGATATCGTAAAATCCTAGTGGAGTCTTTCACTTGATCTCATATACGAACCTTCATTCCATCCACCTGATAGCCACGAGTAGTCTACTTAGGTGAATGCAATGAAGCTTGGGGGGCATGCATCGAGTCATCATGCTGGGTGCATGTAAACCAATCTCAAGCATAGTTTTTTGTTTCAAGCTTCTGTAAACATGAAACTAAATCCAAGCATAGTTTTTCATTTCAAGCTTGTGTAAACATGAAACTGAATCCAAGCATAGTTTTTCATTTTAAGCTTGTGTAAACATGAAACTGAATCCAAGCATAGTTCCCTATGGTTCAAGCTTTTGTAAAAATGAACCCATTTCCATCAAACCCTTGTGATTCCATTCTATCAGCCTCTTCTGTCAGATGAGCCTTGGTTTTTCTCCTTCCATCGTAACTATTTGCTTGGCTGATCATACGCTTTCACTTGGTTGTTTTACCCTTTTTTGAGGAATAGTTGCAATGAGTGGTCTTATTAGCTAGCCTCTTAACTATTATATGTTTTGAGAAGTTCCAACATCAGCGGAACCAGTTGCTATCCTAGACACCACTCGTTCCTCAAAGCAGAGTCCTCTTTAAGCTCTTTTCAGACTCTCGAAATATGAAAAGATTGCCGAGCGCTTGTCCTTTTCAACTTGTTAATGGATTGGAAATGACATCTACTTAGTATAAGTTTAACCCTTTTTCGGGCTGAGATAGATTATTTACGAAAAATGAATATGCTGACTGAACATGGTCAATAGGTTCTCTCTTATATTGTTTTACGCATTTTTGGATTTGAGAGACAAATCTACGGAAAAGAACTTGTGGAGTTTTATTTTTGTCCCTTTTCAAACTCTCTAAACATGTAAAGGTCCAAGTTATCATTGTCGTTAAACTCATTAAAAAATCAAATAGCAACAAAACTTGTCCATCATGACAAGACCAAGTTTCACCTTCGCTAGACTTGTTAAAACATCACATAACAATGGATTCATTCGAAGGGTGGAATTATACAACAAGCATATGTTATCCTCCTCGAGCTTGATAAAAAATAAAGAGGTATTGGTCAGCAATGACTTGGGAAAATGGCAAAAAGGGTAAACCACTTTATGGCAGCAGGTCGCTCTAAACATGACACTTTCACTTGATCGTTGTGACTATTTGGGTTGGGTAATTTGCTTGATGGTCATCATACTTGTTTATCATACCATCCATTACTTTTGTTTTGGGTTAATGCTGCCAATTCATTTAGTGTCGCCGACATGTTCAAGAGAAGTCAGTCAGTGAAAATTCATCCTTTGCAATACTCATAAACCTTCATTTTCATGACTGCCATTCCTAGACCTTGTGTCTTCAGTCAAATTCCGTCTCTAAAATCATTATACTCGTTTCGTGTCATTGATGTGAGATACATCAAGGCCCTCCTGCGACAAGTCACTTCTTGTCAACGTCAACACATTATCCAAGAAGTTTACTTAGAAACACACTTCCAGTACCTTGAGGCTTGCATACATCAATGGAAAGTTTCTCGCTTCCGGCAATAGGTTGACATCACTGGCCTTCGACCGAAAGACTTTGTATGGTGTTCGACATCAAAACATCCATTCACACCATGCAGAATGTAGTGCAGTACCCTGAGGATCATTATCATTATCGGTGATTTCTCTCGCGTTTGTTAACAACTTACATCATTGGCTAGTAATCATATGGTGCCTTCCCATGTTCGACTTCAGATCACATATTCACATGGTTAGACTCATACTTGAGCAAACGATTGAACGAGATAGAAGACCTCGGATCTAGTTTCATCCATGCAGGTTGTGATTTCAGGAAAGTACCAAATCATTCGTACAATGGCTTTACATTGATGGTCATATGATCATGGGTCTATATATGTAGAGGATTGTCTATGTACTTGTAATTAAAGTTTATATTCTGAGCATGGGTATGTCTTCCGTCAGCGATTCATGAGAGAAATCAAAATATCATGATATTATGTATTGTAATCAATGCAGTTCACCATCCACTTCGGAACCTCCTCATCACATCGTAAAGCTTATCACTCGAAATTATTATTTTCGACTTCATGATTTAGGGGGAAGCTGTTATAGATCCATTTGCACACATCACTCCCATCATTTAGATCAGTACCATTAGCACTCATCAAACCTTAATTTAGTTGCTACATTCCCTAGAAAAATCATCACTTTGAATGCCTCCTTCCCTGAGAGTTTCTTGGCTTGAAGCCCTCCAGAATTGCCTCCTTGAGGGACTAGCGCAACCTTGGTCAGGAGTAAGTGTGCTTCAGTGCAGGTAGGCCCATGTCAGGGTGCTCTACAGAGCACCTAAGCCCACTTTGCCCTGCGCTGGGCGAGTTTGAGAAAAATTCACATAGGGTTCTGGGAATATTCTTATCTTCTGGAGCCATTTAGAAGATTCCCACACTTATCATCTCCTATGAGCTCGAAATTGGATAGGTAATGAGTTAAGTAACCTCCTATCCTCTCATCCCTTCCTCCATGGAATCTAACTCCAAGTTTGGAAGGCCATTCAATACCCTCATTTATGATCAAACCTCTTCCATTTGACTTTAAATTGAGCACTCATCTAAGTGATCAGGGGCTGGACTTTGAGTATTTATAAGGAGATACTATTGGTGTGAGGATTGAGGTTGTAAGTGAGTAGTGTTATGCTGTCGGAGTGCTGTGATATTGATGTGATATTGGTTGGAACCCAAGATGGAAGAGTGACAATGGATCATACTTCATGGTTGTAATTCTTCCTTTTACTTAAGAAAGTTGTTTACACCTTTTTCCATATGCTTATCTTGATATATGATGTTTATATGTGTGAATGTATCTTATTTCATTTACTTGCATTCAATAGATCTCTTACTTTGATTGGTTCTCTATCTTCTGTTTATGCTTGCAGGTACTTTTTGAGTGAGTTAAGTTCGAGAAGGAGCGACGAGAGTCATACAAAGGAGACAAAAGGAAAGCAAAAGAACAAGTAGGTCCTTTGATTACCTTTTAGTATCTATCGTCTATAGAAAAAGGATAAGCGCTTTAAATATGTTGTTCTAGGTATAACTACCTACCCAGGGAATTAGTATTTATCCGTAGATGTAAAATTCCTCATAACACACAGTCTATCATCTCAAATTAGGACAACAGGTTCCTTAGTACATTTTGGTCCAGTCTCTGGTCGATGCTAGACACCAATCTCACTAAGTCCACAACTTCCATCCCCAAACTGATGGCCAGATAGAGGTTATCAACGGGATGATCATACACATTTTGTGCATGTACAACTCAAAGCATCCATGTACATGGGATGAGAGCCTCCCCTGTGTCCAACAAAGCTATAACCAGGATCTCCATAGCTCGACTGGCCATAACCCTTTTTATGTGGGATTAGGATTCCAACCACTATGTCCCATTGATGTGGCCATGCCATTTGCAACTACTAAGGCAGATTCGGCTCATGTTTAGTCCAAAACCGATAAGGCCAACAACTTCATTCATCACATCTAACATATGTGCTAGCAGGTCTACGACATTCTAGAGAAATCAAATGCCAAGTACAAGCAATTACATGATCAACATCAGGTTCCACACAAGTTTCAGGTGGGTGACAAAGTTTTGTTGCATTTGCAAAAGGAACGCCTTACTAGAGCCTATCAAAAAATAAGACCACTTCGATATGGTCCTTACACCATTACCAAGGCTATGGGAGACAATGCATTTGAGCTCAACATTCCCCCATTCCTTAGCCTGCACCTAGTGTTCAATGTGGACTGCCTTCGACCATACTTCCCACCATTGCTAGACACATCAAACATTGCAGAACAACTCAAACCTACAGAGTTAAATCCAGATTGCATGGAACATGACACAATTGATCGAATCATGGACATGCAGGTCAAGAACACTCGACAGCAAGGGATCCAACTATATGGAGTTGTCAAAGCATGCCAACTCCTTCACTAGGGCAAGTGGCTCACATGGACCAAGTTCAGGAGAAGTTTCCTCATCTCGTGGAGGAACTCAACACAATGGGGAACATTGCTTCCTAAGGGGGGAGGAATGATCTAGGTGGATATTGGTGCCCACCCACATATTCCACTTGGACCCCCACTATTGTTTCTTTCATTTTTTCAGTTTCCTTATTTGTAGCACAATTTACTATTTTTGTCAGTTTTTCGGGTCCTCAACTTCCAGAGCCATTTTGAGGTCCTAAACAACGTTTCTTGGGAAAGCTGGGAGCAACGTGGGTCACTAACCAATTTTTCTCACTCAAAATTTGTAGTCCTCGGATAGATCTTTCTAACGAGGTATTGTGCGCATCAAACGGATATCGTATGCTAAAGTTACAACCCCCAGAAGTTGATGTACCAATTTACCCAAACAGGGCCCATAGTTTGGCACTTCATCTCCTAGGGTTAGGTTTTTGCATGTTTAGGGTTTTCCATTGTTTCTCAATAATAAATAGTCTTTTGAGCCTCATTGTAACATAGTTCAGAGGCATGTAGCCACCACATATATTCTCAGAGATAAGCTACCATCGCCCGAGCTAGTATTATTTCCATTCTGTTTGTAAGCATATTTCAGTATTTGATATTAATGAAGTGAAGTGTTATTTCTACTGCATATTTGTATTTATGGTTGTATCTGTAATTTGTTGCATTCCTGTTTAAATTCGGATCAAACACGACCGTTAATTTAAGCGATAATGGTGCACTCGCACAGTTCAATTTTTTAACTTGAACCTTAGGAAGGCTTCTAATTTATGGTCTTCATGGTGTTTCCAACTAAAAATGTCACCTCTGTATGTGTCGGTCACTGATTTTGAGTGTCTCTTAATGTGTACAAATGAGTTTACAAATATCATATGATAACATTTATGAACCCTAGATTAATATTATAAACCCTAAAATTTATGTTATAAACCCCAACATTTTTAACCCTAAGATTAATATTTTAAACCCTACTTCTATAATGTCATAATGTGTTCTTGAATGAATTGCATTATAATGTAAAATTATAACAATGATTATCAAATTGATTGTCACATTATGACAATCTTTATCACAGTGCGATGTTAGATAGATTTCTATACCATTCCAACATCATAATATTATAATCCCTAACATTATAAAACTTAATATTAATGTATTAAACCCTAATACTAATATATTAAAACCTAATTTTGTAATGTTGCAATACACCATTGAATAAACTGCATTGTAATGTAATATTGCAACAATTATTATCGAATTAATTGTCACATTCTCATAATGTTTGTCACAATGCGATATTGGATATATTTATATACCATTCCAACATCAAAATATTGCTAAATATTATAAAGTTTGAGTATTGTTAAATTTGGTAAACAAAGAGTTTACCAAGTATGAGCATGTTTAACTATTTAATCATTAACTGTAAAGATTGTCTTTGTTTGACTATGTTTGAATGATTTGGTTGACTATATTTTATTATAGAAAATTAAAATCATAAAACTCAATGTGATAAACCCTAAGATTAATATTTCAAACCCTAGTATTAACATTATAAACCCTTTGATTAATATTATAAACCCTAAGATTAATATTGTAAACACTAACAATATAAACCCTACGTTTAATATATTAACCCCTAAGAATATAACCCTAAGATTAATATTGTAAACCATAAGATTAATATTTTAAGCCATAAAATTAATATTAAACCATGAGGTTAATATTAAACACAAATTTTGTAACATTACAATACGAAGTTGAGTAAATTACAATGCAATGTAAGTTTGCGACAATGATTGTCAAATTGATTGTTGCACTAAGACAATGTTTGTGAGAATGCAACATTGGATAAATTGTTGTACCATTCCAATGTCACAATATTAAACCCTAATATTAAACCAAATATTATAAACCTTAGGTTTTATATTATAAAACCCTAATATTAATCCTAATCCTAATATTAATGTTAATACTAAGATTAATATTATAAATCCTAGGATTAATATTAAATCTTAGGATTAAGATTATAAACTCTAGGATTAAAAAACATAATATTATAAACCCTAAGTTGTAATGTAACTTAACACCAATTTTAATATTATAAACCCTAATATTAAACACCAATTTTGTAATGTCGCAACACGATGTTGAATAAAATGTAATGTAAACCCTAACATTATAAAATCCTAGCATTATAAAACCCAATATAAGAAACCCTAATATTAATATTATAAACACTAACAATATAAACCCTAAGGTTAATATATTAAACCCTAAGATTAATATTATAAATTCTATAATTAGCATTAAACCCTAGGATTATGAACCCTAGTTTAATATTATAACCCTAACATTATAAACACTAATATTAATATATTGAACCCTAATTTTTTAAGGTCGCGACGTGAAGTTGAATAAATTACCTTGTAATGTAACAATGTGACAATATTTGTCAAATTGATTGTCACATTACGACAATGTTTATTATAATGCGATGTTGAATAAATTTATATACTATTCAAACATTACAATATTATAATTTCTAACATAATAATCCCTAATATTAATATATTAAACCGTATATATTTAACCCTAATTTTGTAATGTCACAATGCAATGTGTAATAAATTTCATTGTAATGTAACATTGCAACAATAATTATCAAATTGATTGTCACATTATGACAATGTTTGTCACAATGCGACATTGAATAAATTTCTATGCCATTCGAGCATCACAATATTGTTAACTGTTGTTAAAGTTGTTTATTGTTAAATATGAAAAAGAAAGAGTTGACCAAGTTTGAGCATGGTTATCTATTTAATCATTGACTGTAAAGGTTGACTTTGTATGACTATGTTTGAATAATTTGGTTGACTATCTTTGATTGTAAAACCCAATTTAATAAACCCTGATATTAATATTACAAAGTGAAGGATTAACATTATAAACCGTAGGATTAATATTATAATCTATAAAACTAATATTATAAATACAAAAAATTTAAATCCTAAATTTAATATATTAAGCCCTAGGAATATAAACCCTAACATTAATTTTATAAACCACAAGGCTAATATTAAACCATAAGATTAATATTAAACACAAATTTTGTAACATCACAATGTGATGTTAAATAAATTGCAATGCAATATAACTTTGTGACAATGATTGTTAGATTGATTGCCGCATTGAGACAATATTTGTCACAACATGACATTCGGTAAATTTATGTACCATTTCAACATCACAATGTTAAACTCTAATACAAAACTAAGTATTATAAACTCTAGGATTATAAATCCTACAATTGTATTATAAACACATTAGCTTGATTATTGTACCATTATTAAACCTTAATATTAATATTACAAAACTTAATATTAAACCTCCATGGGATAAACCAAATATTATAAGCCCTAAGATTAATATTAATATTAATAATTACATTGCAATAAACTTTAGCATTAGTAAACCCTAAGACTACCATATAACCCCAACACTAATATTAATCTGGTTGTGCTCATTAACATGAAAATTTCAACATTATTAATAAAGTTTAAAATTATTAATATTAATAGACTTTATAAATAATCAATAAGTTTTAAATCATATTAATAAATTTTGATATATGCTCCTTCTAAGATTAATTCATCGAGTGGTCTAGGTAGGGTAGAAGAGGCATAATTCTTAAGGTGGGTACACAGGGTTATAGTAGGAACAAGTTTTGAAAAACATAATTATAAATTTACTAAACCATAAGATTATTAACCTTAGTATTAATATTATAAACCCTAAGATTACTATATTAAACCCTAATTTTGCAATGTCGCAATGTAAAGTTGAATAGATTGCATGGTAATGTAACATTGTGATATACCATTTCAACAACAAA
Source organism: Pinus taeda (assembly GCA_000404065.3). Lineage (NCBI taxonomy): Eukaryota > Viridiplantae > Streptophyta > Pinopsida > Pinales > Pinaceae > Pinus > Pinus taeda. The sequence continues at coordinate 73,789 of APFE030392647.1, read as the reverse complement.
ATATTAAACCTTAATATTAAATCAAATATTATAAACCCTAGAATTGATATTATAAACTTATTGGATAGATTCTTGTTCCATTATTAAACCCTAATATTAATAGTATAAACCCTAATATTAAACCCTCATAGTATAAACCAAATATTATAAACCCTAATATTAATATTAATATTTATAAATTGCATTGCAATAAACCTTAACATTAATAAACTCTAAGACTAATATATAAACCCTATGACTAATATTCATCTCATTGTGTTCATTAACATGAAAATTTTCACATTATTAATAAAGTTTAAAATGATCACTATTAATAGACTTTATAAATAAACTTTAAGTTTTAAATCATATTAATAAATTTTAATATATATTGATTTTTTTTAAAATTTAAATCTAAATTTTATTAAACCTAGGATTAATACATAAACCCTTACATTATAAACTCTAATATTAATATATTAAACCCTAATTTTGTAATTTCGTAATGTGAAGTTGAATAAATTGCATTGTAATGCAACATTGTAACAATGATCATCAAATTGGTTATTACATTATGACAATGTTTATCACAATGCAATGTTGGATAGATTTATATACCATTCAAACATCACAATATTATAATCCCTAATATTAATATATTAAATTGTAATATTAATATAAGAAACCCTAATTTTGTAATGTCAAAATGTGACTTTGAATAAATTGCATTGTAATGTAACATTGTGACAATAACTATTAAATTCGTTGTCACATTGTGACAATGTTTGTCACAAGGTGACATTAGATAGATTTCTATGCCATTCCAACATCATAATATTGTTTAATATTGTTAAGGTTGAGTATTATTAAATATGGTAAACACATAGTTCACTAAGTTTTAGCATCGTTAACTATTTAGTCATAGACTATAAAAGTTGACTTTGTATGACTATGTTTGAATAATGTGGTTGACTATATTTTATTAAAAAACCCTAACATTATAAAATCCAATTTAATAAACCCTAATATTAATATTACAAACCATAGGATTAACATTATAAACCCTAGGATTAATATTATAGACCCTAAGGTTAATATATTAAACCCTAAGACTAATATTATAAATACTAAGAATTATATTAAATCCTAAAAGTAAAAACCCTAAAATTAATATTATAAACCATAAGATTAATGTTATAAACCCTAAGATTAATATTAAACCCTACGATTAATATTAAACACCAATTTTGTAACTTCATAATGCAACACTAAACAAATTGCAATTCAATGTAAGTTTGAGATAATGATTGTTAAATTGATTGCCACATTGAGACAATATTTTTTACAAGACTGTATTGGGTGAACATATGTACCTTTTCAATATCACAATATTAAACTCCAATATGAAACCAAATATTATAATGTATAAAACTTAAGATTGCTATTATAAACCCATTGAATATATTTTTGTACCATTATTAAACCCTAATATTAATATTATAAATCCCATTATTAAACTTGCATAGTATAAACTAAATATTATAAACTTTAAGATTAGTATTTATATTAATAAATTGCATTGTAATAAACCTTAGCATTAATAAACTTTAAGACTAATATATAAACCCTAAGACTAATATTAAAAAATTACATTGCAATAAACTTTAGCATTAATAAACTTTAAGACTAATATATAAACCTTAAGACTAATATTAATATGACTGTACTCATTAACATGAAAATTTCCGAAGTTTAATATTTATTATTAGAATTTATAAAAAACGATTAGCTTTATTCATATTAATTAAATTTTAATATTATGATTTCTTTGAATTTTAAATCTGCTTAAAAAAAAAAAAAAAAAAAAAAAAAAAAAAAAAAAAATCATTTTATCATATTTTAATTTTTTTTATAAATAAATTTTATTAAATATTAAAGTAATTTATTTCAAAATAAACTTTTTTATATTCATATAAAACACTTACTCAATTAAATTTTGATTACGGTGTAATTTTAATTCCATTCTTAATTGCTAACTATATTAAACAAACACACATTTACAATAATATAAACTAACAACTACATCATGCATACAATATCATGCGTACATTACAACATGAGCATAAAATATAACTAAATACTCTATTATAAACCTTAGCATTATGAATCTTGGTATAACGTAATTATAATATAAAATTAAAATCCCAAATGCCATATCTATAACTTCAAATAAGTAGCTTATCTGCGGTAATTAATAATTTTGTTTATTATTATTTATTTATTTAAGATGTATTAAAAATATAAATCTACATATATGAGAAAATGAAAATGAAACTATTATAATTTAAACACTATTAACATTTAAAATATATTTAATATATTTTATTAGTTTATTAAGATGTTCATAAAATATATTTTATTTGTTTATTAGGATATTCATAATATTATATGCAGACATATATTGTTGAATTGAGGCTTTTGTGATCCATATTAAATTTTTTTAATAGTGAAGTTTATCAAATGGGGATAAGAGTTAGTAGATCTAGGGATATTAATAATAATTAGAATAATATTAATTCCTTGTTATATTATTTGTACTAGATTAATCATATTAGACATGAAAATCGTGTATAATTAGTAAGAGTATGGAATTAATAAAAAATAATATTAGTTATTATTGTACTTTGTTATGATAAAAGTATTAAACTTATTATTGATGGTTAGGGTAACTAATTAATATCAATTTATTAGTAAAGTTATCTAATGGGAGCATATATTAATAGATCTAGGGATGTTAGTACAAGTAAGGATTGATTATATTAATATAATAATGTTATAATATTAGTAATATTATTAAAAGTTTTGTGTAATTAATTAATATAAATATATAAGAAAATTTGACTTCTTGTTATTTAAGATAGTCATGAACATGACTATTACTTAAATAAAATAAACCAAGGGAGATTTTCCAAGAGGATAGAAAGCTAGAATAAGTCAATAAAAGAGGGAGGGGAAGAGGTGGAAGACACAACTAGGAAGAGAGGGCAAGGATCCGACAACTATTGATCTTCCAGCCGTCATCTCTATTGAGGTTGCTTGGCCTTCTTTCAATCTCAATTGCTTCCCTAAATTTTCGGTGATGGAATTGTGCAACCTTAGAAATAACCTTGGCCTCCTCAATACAAACATGATGCTTGGTCTTCTCCACATGCTCCGCTAGTGTAGAAGACTTGGTTCTCCCATGTTTTATGTCAGTTGCATGCTCATTAATCCTTTGATTAATAGAGCGTCCCATCTCCCCAATATAGGGGGTCCCACAGGAACAAGGAATACTATAGACACCCTTCATGTCCTTAGGGTCAATAGGATCCTTCATCGATCAGAGGGATTTAGGAATGATGTTGAGGGGTCTAAAGGTTGAGGGAATATTATGTTTCTTAAGAATTCGAGCAATCTTATCAATGGTTCCTTGGACAAAGGGAAGATGGACACATGGGACTAGTTCTTTAGGTTCTTTTTTAATTATTGAATTTTTGGAGGCTTTAAGGAAAGCCTTTTGACCAAGGTGTCTACTATAACCGTTCTCAACAAAGACATTAAGGAGATGGGATTTCTCTTTATCGAAGCTCTTATCATCATAAATCCTTAGGGCACAAGTAACGAGGGTGTTAAGAACACCCAATTTTTGAGCCAAGAAATTATGGGAACTGGCATGAAGATATTGCTCCGTATGTGTTTTCTTTCGAAACACTTGGTGGGAGAGGGAACTGTAAATATTCTTTGAAATAAGAATATCAAGGAAAGGGAGGCAACCATCGACTTCCTGCTCCATGGTGAACTTGATGGCAGAGGATTGAGAGTTGAGATGATTGAAGAAGAGATCTAACTCCTCTTGGCTATGGGACGAGATGACATTAGTGTCATCTACATATCTTTTCCAAAGCTTGGGTAGGAGACGGGCTGAGGCTAAAGCCTTGGATTCAAAATCTTCTATAAAAAGATTAGCAACAATAGGGTATAGGGGAGAGTCCATGGCAACACCACAAGTTTGTTCAAAGAACTCGCCGTCAAAATAGAAAAAAGTGGAAGTGAGACAGATCTCAACTAACCTAGCGGTATCGGGATCCATTAAGCGATAGATCACTTCCAAGGCCTCCTTTATAAGCCTCATATATTGTTTCATGCCCATAGTTTTTTTAAATTCAAAATTCAGATATCATAAAACGAGTTCTACATTTATTTATGAAATTGTTGTTTTTTTATATTAATAAATTAATCAGTTTGAACAAAGTAGCCTAAATTAATAATAATCGTAATATTAAAACTTAGTATATATTAAAATTTTGCTAACTTTATTAATAATGGCTATATTAAAGTTTAGTAAAATGTTATTATGTTATAGATTTTTGATTAAATAATGTGAATATATTTTTATACAAATAAATTGTTTAATCTAAATTAATATTTTAGTTTGTTTTCATTAAACCATGTTATTTTTATTATTAAATTAATTATTTATATTTAATATTTTTTAAATTATCTCATTGTTAATTTCCTCAAATTAAAAATTAATTTAAATTCAAAAATGATTAAAACGTTATAATTTTTAGATGAATAATAAAAGTGATTAAGTTTTAGCATTCACTCATAATCAATAGTAGAATAAAAAATATAGAAAAAAGTTTATGAACAATATTCGCTAGTGTTTTCACCGGCAGTCTTTATGTTCTACATGGGAGGAAGCGAGATCTTTCACTCCGTCCTATAGTAACCATGGGTGTATCTCTACCTTCTTCTACTATAGGTGCGCAAAGCATTGTGATTTTACATGGAAAAGAGCCAAGTATGATTAAACGTCTAGTCAATGCAAACATGAATGCTTGGGATTGTTGCATTAGATGTTAGTCAATGTGTCTATCATTTTTCTCCATCATGGATTCAACTTTCCTTAAGGAATTTTTTTAAGAGCGGTAGAGAGAGAGATTTTATGAGCAGTGACATTCATTCATTCTAACTATTTTGATGTTTTAAAAAGTCATCGAAAGCTTTCTTACTCCAAATAATATTCCATGCAAATAATATTCCATGTGAAAAAAACAACAGAAAACTTGAAAGTGTCTGGCAAGCTTGATTCAATTGAAGTTTACTAACATCAGAAGGAAAGTTGAGTATTCATTCACCATTTTGTAAGATACCCATGGACTTGACCTTATGTTCGCCATATATAAACATAATAATATTTTTTCCTAATATTGTCTTTATGTGTAGGGGCACTCTGTTATACGTCCTATCTAAATAAGGAAAATCAAGTAGCCTGATGAAGTTATAACAGTGCTGTTTTATATAAAAACTTAATAAGTTAAAACAAAACGTTAATGGCATGCAGTTGTGCCTTAATAAAACAAGGAAATGCACGCTGGAATTCATTTTAAAAAGAAACAATAATAATGTTCGGGGTACGCAGTTGGAACCATAAATCTTTCACGTTCTTTCAGAGTGTTATAAAATATATCTTAATAATATATGATTATATTTGGAATGAGATAACGACGTCGAATCTAAAGTGCAGAATTTCTCGTTTGTTGTACAATAATTTCTCAATTTAATGTGGTTTAGATTAACTTTTTCCTTGGATTTTTTATTATTCATTATGCAGCACGCGTATCCATAGCGGATTCTTGAAGCAAATTGTCAATCTAATGGTTTTCAAATATCTAAATCACACATGATTACCGCTATCTTGTTATTATCTCTTCTCACTTAATTATTTCGATACAGTCACCCTGGCGGGCAATATAATTGTCTTTCACTTATCTCAATTTTAAGTGAATGTAAGTTATTAGCTCCTGATGAGAAATCTCCTCACTCTCTTCTCCCTTCTATATCATGAGATTGACAATGCCGTAGGGAATTTCTCTCTGAGCATTTATTACAAACTACCCTTTAATGCACATTATGTAATAATATATACTATCACCGTAACACCCTTGTTAAACATTTAAATCCCATTTAATACACATTATGTCGAATGAACATTCTATATACTATCCCTGTAACACACTTTGTTAAACCTGTAAATATTTGAACTACTCTTTTTGAGTAATTTGGCATACTATGGGCAAAGGCCTAATGTTAATAAGTTATAAACATAAATGGTCATTTTTCTTAATAAAAAAATTTAAATAGTCAGTCATAAAATTATTGAGAAGTAATGCTATAGTGGACTTCATATTCAGAGTAGTGGAAGACAATTAGTTGGCTGGCCAAATTCCCATTCATAGAGATAAAACATTTTAGATAGGAAAAGAAAGGGACAACTTGGAAGAGAAGAGACTGTAAGTTTAAACCCTAGAGTAACATAGGCGAAAAATCAATCAAGGGTTTTATCCTGCTTCAAGAAAATCATACATATAAAATTAATAAATGGGGTTTCATACTATGACATTTGGAATGTCAAAGCAATAATCTATGTAAATTCTTACTATCAATCCTAACACATCCTAGATAGGACATTAAGCTTTAGTTCACATGGTCTCTTGAACCGAAATTGAAATTTGTTTATCAAATTGTACCGTCAGGGGTTGTAAAACTCTAGAGAACCATTTTGAACCAAATCAACAAGCTCTAATCAAAGCAAGAAAATAGAAGTTTTGATAACCTTGTTAGCGTAGGCTGTGGAGTCATAATTCTATAACTCCTCAATCAAGGATGAACTAGCCTTTAGAAAATTTAGGTCCCGTGCCATAATAAACTGAGAATGGTAGAAAACCTGTAGTAGGAAGGGAACAAGATTAGGTGAATTTCTAGTTGTTAAGACAAAGAAAAAAGAAAAACAAAAAAAAGAAAAACAAGAGAAGTATCATCGATGTAATACTTGGAGTGAAATGAGGAGCCCCTAGGTCCTTGGAATCCTACATAAATTTCGATAAAGGTTGGTTGTTAGCTTGGTCAACCAGATTACTTAACTATTTCTTTATAATACCATGTGAGTTGAAGAAATGAAACCAGAGAAAAAACATTCAAGTTACAGATAAAAAATTACCACATTGAGGACCTGGTGATTAAGATCCCCATCTAAATTAACCTTCCATACCGGCGTCCCAAAACAAGAAAAAGAAAAAATTCCCTATGTAAAACAATTGACATGGATTAGCGTGTTAGACCACAAAAGTTTGGTAGTTGATCAATATCAAGCATAAAAGCATAAATACTAGGCATTTTAGCAATAATAACTGAGAATGTCTTTGTGGAGGTTTGCCGTTACACAAAAACCCACAGGTGTTGGTAAATGTTACAACCAAGTAACTAGGATCCCTAGGGTGGAAATTACAGATTCTATAGAGATGCGGTGATTCTTCCAACACCCCCCCTTTAAACGCAATTTGGGGGAATCAAACATGGGTCTAAGCTCTGATACCATGTAAATGTGTTAGAAAACCTGCACAGATGAATCTAGCTAGTAAAGGTTGAACACACAGCTTTGCAGAGCAAAAACACTAAAAGAAAATCGAAAGAACAAAAGAATGATTCATTTGAAAATAGGTTACAATGCTCATGATATAGCATTACTGGGTGAAGATCCCAAGGTAATGCACCATAATGGTGATCAATGAGAAGACTCAACACCTACAACAAGTTCCGGAGAGAACTAGCGAGTTGCGGAGTGAAAAAAAGAGAAAATCAGGGAGTAAATCATGTAGAAGGAATCTTGCATGTAGTCCCATTGTCTAACTAAGTGTCCGCATGTAGGTGTGTAGTACTTCCAACACCTCCCCTGGACACCACTATGGGGAAAAGTAGAAAATGGGCCCTGGCAACTAAGGCCAAAGGTCACCCAAAATACAATGCAACTTATACTAAAATTGAGGAAAGAGGGAAAACCTCGTGGGAAAAACCCCCCCTGAAAATACAATGTAATCAAAAGAAAAGAGGAAGAAAAGAAAATTGCTAAGCAACTGTGTCCTTCACTCCAAGATGATCGCGCAGAGAGCGAAACTTCTGCTCAGTGAATGTCTTGGTGAAGATGTCTGCAGTCTGTTTTGCGGAAGGACAAAACTGGAAATCAATGACCCGATCATGTTCTAAGTCTCGGATGTAGTGCATATGGATCTCTATGTGCTTCGTCCGCTGCCGCTATACTGGATCCCTGCAAAATTTGAGAGTGCTCTGGTTGTCACACCAAATGACAATGGGCTAGTGGAACTGGACGCCCAACTCAGTGAGGAAGTGTTGTAGCCACAAAGCTTGAATGGTGATTTTGACTACTCCTCTGTACTTGGCCTCAGCTGAAGAGAGAGCAATAGTAGCCTGCTTCTTGCTCGACCAACAGATAGGGCCAGATCCTAGACTGAGTGAATATCCGGAGGTGGACTTGCGATCAATGCTGTCGCCTGCCCAATCAAAATCTGTGAAGCCAAGGAGATTCAATGCAGTGCCTGCTGCATAGTGAATCTCGAAGGTGATGGTGCCCTGCACATATCAGAGGATGCACTTGGCAGCATTCCAGTGTAGCTCATGCAGCTCCTGCATGTATCTGGAAACTGCCCCTACTGCATATGAGAGATCTGGTCTGGAGTGGGTGAGGTACAATAATCTCCCCACTAGCTGTCGGTAGAGAGTGCTATCAACTAATGGAGTGTCACCTCCATCCTCAAGGCGGACCCTAGACAGAAAAGGAGTCGGTGCTGGCTTGCAGTTAGTCATGTGAAATCTATCAAGGAGATCCTGTGCATACTGAGCTTGAGAGAGTTTGATGCCTGTGGCATCCTGGCTGATCTCAAGACCAACAAAGAAGTGTAATGGACCCATGTCCGTCATCAAGAACCTATCATGAAAGCCCTCTTGACTGTAGCAATGGCTGAAGCCGAGTTGTCAGTGATCAGGAGATCATCCACATACAAAACTAAGACAAGAAGAGAATCATGTGTCCTGAGCATGTAAACATTCAGATCAGACTCACATATTTCAAAGTTTTGTGATAAGAGAAAAGAATCCATCTTCACATACCAAGTTCTTGGGCCTGCTTAAGGCTGTAGAGAGATTTCTTCAGTCTATAGACCAAAGATGAATCCTGAATGAAACCATGTGGCTGCTCCATGTAGATCTCCTCAGATAGGTCTCCGTGAAGAAATGCGTTATTCACATCCATCTGATGTACTTGCCACCCTTAGGCAACCGCAATGGCAAGTGCAAGGTTAAGGTGTATGGAATCCATCTTTGCTACTGGAGCAAATGTCTCATCACAATTAATGCCATGCACTTGCTGGAAGCCTTTGGCTACTAGCCTAGCTTTCTGTCTGGTGATTTTCCCATCTGTAGCACTCTTAGTCCTGTAGACCCATTTACATCGGACAAGTTTCCTTCCTGAAGGAAGGGGGACCAGATCCCAAGTCTAGTTCTCGAGGAGGGAGTTATACTCCTCCTCCATGGCAGATTTCCAAGATGGATGCCCAACAACCTTAGCATAAGACTGTGGATCAAAAGACTGAACCAAATGACAATGCCAGGATGGTGATGGTTCAGTGGTAGTGAGGGAAAGAGGAGGCTCAATAAACTTTGAGCTAGTCCTCTGTAGATTAGAATTATCCCCCACAAGACCATTTATAACAGTTGGGTGGTCTTGCGCATATCTCTCATGTAAGCTCCTTGTTTTCTGATTTATGACAGGGGAGTTTGATTCATTGCTGGAAGCCTGATCCGGGCTTGGATGTGGATCATCATATGCATGGATTGGATTTGTATATAAAGACTCTGTCTCTACATTTGCATGCTCTACCATGGCATCTGCATGCTCTGTATCTGCATCTGAGTGTACTAAGTCATCATCTCGGACATGAGGTAGATAAAAGGTGTCTGCATGTGGCAATTGAGGTGCATGCGAGAGACTTTCCTCAAATTTGACACTTCGCTCAATGATGAGCTTGTCCGTAGAGGAAATTAGGAGTCGATATCCCTTCACACCATTAGGGTATCCAACAAAGATGCACTCAATGCTCTGTGGATCAAGAACTTTCCTCTTTTCAGAGGGGATCCTGGCCCATGCTCGGGAGTCGAAAACACGGAAGTGGGTGACCTCTGGTTTAATGCTCCTCCAAGCCTCAAAGGAGGTCTAATCCTTGACAGACCTATGAGGAGATCTATTCTGGATGTAGTTAGAAAAATTAAGTGCAGCCCATAGCCTATGAGGCAGTGACTTAACATGCAACATGCAGGAAGTCATCTCTTTGATAGATTGGTTCTTTCTCTCAGCAACTCCATTCCACTGCGGAGTGTATGGAAATGTTTACTGCAACTGTATGCCGGACTGAAGGCAAAGGTTTTGAAGTGCTGTCTTAACATATTCCCCCCCATTGTCTGTATGGAGGGCTTTGATCTTCCTCTCTAACTGTGTCTTAACTAGTGCTTTGAAATCTTCAAAGTGCGCAAAAACTTCAGATTTGTTCCTGGGAAGATACACCCAAGTATACCGTGAGAAATCATCAATAAATGTAACCACATACCTTACTTTGTTGAAGGAAGGATGAGGAAAAGGCCCCATGAGATCACTATGGATCAGATCTAGAGGAGAGGATGCTTTGTGAGTCTTGCCAATGTCAAACTTTTCTCTAGGATGTTTGCCAAGGACACACCCTTCACAAACTCCTTTGGAGAAACTGATATTTGGCAAGCCTTCCACCATCTCATGCTTGCTTAGCTGCTACATATACCTTTAATTTAAGTGACCAAACCTCTCGTTCCAAAGCCTACTACTATCATCAACATGTGTAAGCAATAAGGAGGATTCAGATTCAATAAATTCAGAAAATGTATACAGTCTAGCTCCATTGTTTACCTCACCGGTTGCAATTTTTGAGCTGCTATGTAGGTCATATATGTTCACTACATCTGGAGTGAATTCCACTCTCTTTCAAGTGCCGGAATGAGTGATCTGATAAACTGAAAGTAGGTTTACCAAAAGTTTTGGAACATGAAGCACATCTTCAAAGTTTCCGTGTAAAAGTTCCACTCTACCATTTCTGGTGACCTCAATAGGTGAGTCATCTCCCATGAGGATGGGAGGTCCATTGCATGCATCCAAAGAGGAATAGACTTCCTTTGCAACAGCCATATGATGTGATGCACCTGAATCTATAATCCATGCATTAGGGGAAGAATTAATTGCAACTAAAGCATGAAAATTGTTACCTTTCCCGTGTGGCAGATCCTCAGTTTTCTTCTTGGCACCTTGAGGGATGTGGTCCCCAAGGTTGTGCTTCTGAAGGATTTCTACCATTTGGTCAATTTGTTTCTTCATGCAAAAGGATTCTGGATGGAATCCTCTTTGACAGTAGGTGCATCAGTTTCCTTTCTTCCCTTTCTCATTTCTTGAGCCGGAGGATTCATTGAAGGGCTTGGTGTACCCTTCCTTCTTTTGATGGGAATGCACTTTTCCCTTGTCTTTTTGCTGCTAGTTTTTTTGATTTGAATCAGATCTGTGAATTTTATTGTGGCTGCCATCATGCATAATAAGTGCATGCGCTTTTGGAGGTTTGATTTTCCCCATGCCAATGAGTTTATCTTGCTCAAAAGTAAGGGACTCCATGAACTCTTTGAGAGAAGGCATAGTGTAGGATTTACCTATTGCGAGCCTTACTAAATGAAATGTAGACACAAAGACGGAGTATTCCGGTCTGAGTTTTGACATAATAGAGAGAACTTGGTGACTCTCCTCCTTGGATTTGTCAATTCCACAACCCTTGAGTTGCAGCAATAAATCATTATATTTGGTGAAGAAGTCTTGAATTTTTTCATAGTACCATGGATCCAATGACAACAGCTCGACTTCGAGCAGATTTCCTTTCATCTCATCCTATTTCCCGTAAAGTTCTTCAACCTTTTTCCAAATCTCATTGGGAGTATTGCAGGTAGATAGATGAAACTGCAACTCTGGAGAGATGCATATGCATATGGATCCGTGGGCCTCATCCACACGGTTGAGGTACTTGGATTTCTTTATGGCTGAAATGGGTTCCACTTCTACAGCCATGGTAATCCTGTACAACCCTTTTTGACGAAGGTATCGTGCCATTTGGTCCTTCCATTCGTGATAGTTGTATGGTGTTAGGATTGATGCTTTGGGAAACTCCATTTTTCTGTCTATCTTCGATCTCCAAGTTGTAATACCTACAAAAAAAGTACTGGTGTGCCTTTTATCCAGCAACCTGTGGGCTCTGATACCATGTGGAGGTTTGCTGTTACACCAAAACCCGCAGGTGTTGGTAAACATTACAACCCAGTAACTAGGATCCCCAGGGTGGAAATTATAGATTCTATAGAGGTGTAGTGATTCTTCCAACAGTCTTACCAAGAACTAATACATGGCTACAACTTGCCTGGAAGAAGAGTAGAACTGTAGAACCTAGTTTCCAACATGTAGAATTACAAATGTCCTGAGGCGGCAATGAGGGGAGAGTGAGGTAGTTACCATGGTGACTCCTCCTCCCATCAGGGCCCTCTGATCCCAACCCTTGAATCTCAATCGTTAGGTCATTGACCCATGGAAAGAGGATAGAAGATCCCAACCCTTGAATCTCAATCGTTAGATCATTGACCCATGGAACGAGGATAAAAGCCAAAGTACCTTGCAAGTTGGGTTGGACAAATGGATTTCAAGAAAATTCATAGAAACCATATGAAACATTGGATATGAAGCTAAGAATCATGACCTTCGTTAAATGATAATATATCATTGTGGTAGTAGTTTAGTCCCTAAGTCGCATACAAATCCATACGACAAAAAGTATATCAAATAACCATTATAAAGATGTAAATCAAACATCAAACTAATAAGATCATGGTCATACTTGATGAATGGATCTGACCTACTTTTCCTTGCCTACTTAGTTAGGAATTGATTTAAGATGAAAGGAGTGTTGGAGTAGGTTTGGGTCAAATTAGATATAAAAGTACTTTTTTTTATTTTTTTACCTTGGGTCAAATTAGATATAAAAGTACTTCTTTTATTTTTTTTGAGGTAAAAAGGGAATGTTACAGGTTGTTATGGAACATATGTAATATTGTACTATGCTTAATAGTGACATTAAATATTTAATCATGAACAACCTAATGTTATACATTTCCATACAAATTATCTTTAACAATACATTCTATATTTAAGAGTTATTGCTTCCATGGGACAACATAAATTTTTGTCACCATAGATATAGACATGAGTGGTTGGTAGTATAACTAGTCATACATGGGAGACAAGTGAAGGATTAATAAATTTCTCATATGGCAAGGGGTTAATAACCTTTGATTTAAATGTAATAAAACCTACAAAATTATGACATGTATCCATGACACGTGATTTCTTCTTAAAAAAATAAAAAAATAAAAATAAAAATAAAAAATAAAATTGAAGTTTTTCACGGGGATGTTCCAAGTGGTATAAAAGCTGAAGGTTTTAGTACTGTGGCATGTTAAGGGAAACACAAAGAAAAAAATATTGTTTTGTTTTTTACATAGAAGAAGAATTTGGAATATGGAAACCCTGCCTGCAAGACCAAGTTTTGCACCTTAAGTGAATCAAATTTTAAGTTGTGGGTTCAACTAGGTGAAGAACCCAAGTGTAAATTCACTATGGCTATTTAAATTAGTGCCAAATTGAAGACAAGAATCACCAATTAAGAGTGAGTGATAAATAATAAGTGAGAAACTAAGTAAATTTCCATATTATTGAGCAAGAATAGGGAAAAGTGAAGACTCTAGTCATGAGCACATTTAAGTAAATAGTGAACACTCTAGTCATGAGCACATTTAAGTAAGTTTCATTACACAAGTTAAGTTATCCAAATACTAGTTGAATTATTGTTGGGGCATGCATACTTGCAAGAACTGATATGTTGGGGAACTAGTCGATCAATCAACTGTTTGGGCGACCTAAGTGTAAATTTATGTTAATTAGTAAATCATATTCCATGAAAGCGAGATAGTTCATATAGAGAATCTTATGGTTATAATGATAGGGAAGTGTATGTGAAGGCAGTCATAAGACATATGTGTGTGTAAGTGAAGCAAAGTATCCTGTTCCATATTGCTAAACAATTACAAAATATCATATGGGGATGTTAAAAGAGGTGGGATGTTGCATACGAAATCACCCTGAAAAGAGACATGTATAAACAGAGTGGAAGGTACTATTAGGGCCAAAGTAAATAATACTTAATTCCTACACTAGGTACCGTAATTAGAATGTAATGATTGAAACAATATAAACTACCTCCTCACACATGTTGTATGTTGACCAAGAATCTATGGAAGGAGGAAAACAAAAAAAAATTACTTTTGTAAATGTTGAATGGAGATACAGAATATTTATAATAAGATAATGTATAAACAAGAATCAATTGGGGTTATGTTGAGTGCTTGGCAGAAATAGTTAGACTCCTTTTTACCAATTAAACACGAGTAAGTGAAATAAGGGCTATTGACCATGTTAACAAAATAAATTACATGTGGTATACAACGTGGTACTCATAAGGTAACAATAAAATACTATACTTATAGAAAAAATAAAACCATATTAAGATATAAAGAAGTCAAAGCCAATTTATATGAGTAAGCTTGAATGTCAAGAATGGTAGGAAAATTGTAAATAATGAACCTACCTCCATATATATATATATATATATATATATATATATATATATATATTAATATATATATATATATATATATATGTAAGGGGAGTCACCGAAAATTTGTAACAATAATTGAATAATTGGTGCAAACCTACAACATGGTGGTTTTCCAAAGTTACATAGTGGAAAACTATTTCTTTTCTTTTTAATTAAAAAAGGGAGAGGTAAGTTGTGACAAATTATCATAGCAAATGATGATGGAAAGAATATTAGTCTTGGAATAGTGAAGTGAGCAACACATTTGAGATTTTAAGTTGAAAATGATATGATAATAGTATCTGATTTATGTACTAAATAGGCCTAGAAGCACCTTGAGGTAGTGTCACTGATACTAAAAAAAATATCAACTTTACACCAAATTTAGTAGGCAAGATTTGAGTCCTTTCAAAGAATGCAGGAATCCACTAGAAAGGAAGGAAAATGGCCCAAGTATTGAAAAGGAAATTTAGATAGCTTTCAAATTTCCTATACCTGCTAGACGCAAGGGGTTCAAGATCGTTGTGAGTTACTTATTCATAATACTAAGTCATGGAATGATTTTCTAATTATTTTAATTCATAATCACCTCACCATTAGAGGAATTAACTTGATCGAAACTCAAAATGACAAAATACTTATGATTGATTGAACTAACTAATAATTTTTCTTTCAAAAACAAAGATTTGATTTGATTTGGTACAACAAAATAAATAGGAATAGATGCAGGCTAGATTCTAGGAGAAATCTAGCAAAACTTCCAAAAAAGAATATATAATAAATAAATAGATATATATATATATATATATATATATATATATATATATATATTATCTATATATTATATATATATATTAATATATATATATATATGTTAAGGCCAAATGATACAGTTGTAAACTATAAGTTAACCGAGTTGTTGTTGGTTTGATGCTTTCCCTTTAAAAGTTTGGAAGACAAACATAAGCTAGAAAGTAAAAACATAAGAAATATACTTGATAAGATAAACACAATAACGAATGTGTATACTAAAGAGTGTGAGGGTTTATTGTCCTAATGTGAATTGAAGAATTGATAAGATATAAGTTTAAAATATGTAGATAAATGTCCAAGGTTGTTAGTCTCCGTCAGTCACCAATGATCAAATGTACTCTTTCAAAGTTGTTGATAGGGTTATTAGGTCAAATTGCTATATTTTCAAATAAAATTTGATCATTAGTGTGTCTAGGCATGTTACTAATCCCTACATTTCATGCTTAAGTTTCCATTTTGGTCATGTCATCACTCATTGTGATGAGTCATCAGTAAAATGTCTTGATTACCATGTGAGACATCATCTTATGGTCAACCATGTTTCAAGGTTCAAAGCATTAGTTTCATAATCCATTGGGTGTCATTATTATGTCAAGTCATCAAAATGGTCAAAGATAGTCATGACATCACCTAGTTCATCATAATGAGAGTATTAATTAGGGGAAAAATAATTTTCAAGGAGATTTCAACATGTTTCAACATCCTCATTCATGCTCCATATACCTCCCTCAACCTTCCCTCATAAATCCCCTCATTCCATCTAAAACCCCTTTTTTTCCTTGAGAAGACCCTTAAATCCTAAGTAAAAACACATTTTTCCCTGGAACAAACTCATATTCCATATTTAAATTCCAAAACTCTAGCCTTAAGCCAAAGTCCTTTTGTATATCCCTCTAGCCACATTTTATTTGTTTATACATTGAAACTCTAGCTGAAGTCCATGCTTTGATATTAGTCCAACTCTAGCTGTTGTTCCATTTTCCTTTGAAATGTTTCAAAAAATTAATAAATAATGTTAAAGTCCCTATTAAGGGCAGACCCACATCACATATTGTTCTCGGTGGATATCACATGAATAATAAAACAGTGCCCATCTTCCCTCCTCGATCGCAATC
Organism: Pinus taeda; assembly: GCA_000404065.3. Taxonomy (NCBI): domain Eukaryota; kingdom Viridiplantae; phylum Streptophyta; class Pinopsida; order Pinales; family Pinaceae; genus Pinus; species Pinus taeda. Next base: position 57,225 of record APFE030392647.1, on the reverse strand, counting down.
TTATTTCTATCCGACAGCTCTAAGGCCTTCTCCCCCCCCTCCCCCCCCACTTATGTTTCTCTTTATCAGCGAGGAGGGGGGGCTCTTAAAAGTGGTTTTCCCTGCTGCTATGTGTCCTCCCCTCATCATTTCGGCCCCCCCCCTTCTAATACCATAAACCTCTCTTACCCCCCTCCAAAAGCAGTTTTCCCTGCTCCCGCCATAATCCACACTCCAGTTACGTCACCATCCATTTCCACTCCACCTCCACTCCCCTAATACCACATATCACCCTTCTTCCTATCACTTCCCCTCTGTCCTATTGATTATGATATTTTCCTGCTTGCGATTGCGATATTGCAAAATTCTTTCTTGCTCACCGATATCACAAAACTCCTCTGCCGATAAGTCCCTCATCCTCCTCCCTCATTGATTGCGATGAGACCCAACTTGCCGATTGAGATATTGCAATAAAAAATAGAAAGATATTAAGTTACCCTTCTGCTGAAACCCCTTCCCACTCCCCAATGGCGATGTGCGATTTCCTCTAGACGCGATATGCTATGTATTGCAAATTTTAAATTTTCATGTCTGCCTTTTTTGTAAAATAGGAAAAATTAGTCTAAAAGCCCCTCTCTGTGTTGCGATTGCGATATGACATAGGCCCATCCTGGATGCGATTGTGATAAGGATTAATGGCCCATATTTGATCAGCTCGGATCAAGAGGCTCAGATCAATGGTTCAAAATCTTTCCCGATGGTAAAAATTAGTTCATTTTCTATGCTCCCGACCATAGTTTTCTTGTTTTTTTTTCATGTAATTTCCAAACTAAATGATCACAATCTCTGTTCACAGAGCACCAGATTAATCATTTCGCCGCCACTTAGAAGACAGTGAGGACCTTTTCAACATGTTTTAAGCAAAAAAAGTGGAGCAACAACATAATTCATCAGCTAGTAGGATTAACAGAAATGTCTATTCGAGGCCTTAGTTACACCAGAATGTCCAGAACAACGCCAAAGCTTAGCCAAATGACATTTTTAGCAATTTTGATCTATTTTTATGAATTTTTGTAACAAATATTGATTTCTATTCCAATATAGTTTTTTGTAAATAATTGTATAAATACTTTAGATTTTAAAGTATTGTAGGTTGGATGTTTGTGAATCATAGCTTTGGAGCTAGTGTACATTTTGTAGTAACATAATAAAAAGTTTCAACTATTATCTTGGGATTCTTGTGGTATGTTTCCGTGAAAACATTTTCTCCGATATTTCTTTTCCTACCATCTCTATGCTTTTCTTGTGATCATCTCATGAGTTTTAAACATAATTCATAGGTTATATGCTGTGTTTTGTTGAGATTTTCTTGCTAGCATTCTTTCTTCTTGATGAATGAATTCATGGTTACATGCTCATTTTCATCTTCTATCTTTTCATCCCTACACCACCCCGACAACTTATTTCTGTCACTGATTATGCCTTCCTTGCCCCATTATATGTTTGCAATTGATCATTAGAAACGTTAGCCTAGTTCCTAGATCTACGAGCTTCATCTTGTAAACCATAAAGTCAAACACCATTGAGCTTAATCTCCATCCTAACATCTGAATTCCCTGTCCAGTCATTTCATTAGCTGTGAGATTCTTGAGAGATCCCTCTTTGATTTGCTAGGGCTAGCTTCCAAGTCTAAATATTGGTTTGAGGTTACCTCCTTGGCTTCCAACCTTGGGATACTGTGGAGTGCTAATAAAGGTAGCTAAAGAAATGTGGTATTTAACACCAAGTAAGATTTAATGTTGTGGTGAAGAGAACACTGGTAGAATATTGCCACAAGTTCTACTTATGCTTGTTGATGTGTGAAGTGTTAACATGGAAAGTGCAACGTGCCATTAGGCCATGATATCCCAGATGAGTACCTTATAGAACTTCAAATGACTTCTATAAACACAAATTAAGTCTCAAATTAACTAGAATTAATATATGCTTACACTAATATGATGTTCTAAGATAAATGTGAGGCATGGAAGATACAAAATAACATGAACCCTAAGAAGAGAGTTGAGAGAAACTCGTGGGTGAGATGTGTTGGAGCAGTACCATTGTAAGGCTGGTAATGTAAAATTCTTGTTATCTTTTATGAATTTTAAACACACCAATACTATTCTAGGCCACACCCTTGAATTTTCACTCTAGTATATGTTAGTATTACCTAGTTCCTTTAAGCATCAATGGTAGTTAAATAAAAAACAATCAACTGAATTGTAAAAACCCCGAATAAGTTTCTACATGAAAATATCAACACATAATTAATGTGGATGAGATCATAATAATTGTTATAAGTTGTGTGACATGTTTGAATCGTGAAGCTTTCGTGGTGTACCTAAAGAATAGATTATTGGCTTGTGAGCCATCATAGAGAACAAGGTAAGAAAACCCTCCTTAAACTTAAATAAACAAAAAAACTAGGGAATGAGATTATTGTGTGAGTGGTGTAGTAAGGTATTTGGTTATCCTCATATAACGATAAAATGGTTGTTTATGGGACCTTGTGTGTTGAAGCAACTTGTTGTTGAAAGAGTGAATAACATGTTATGTAGGAAGGAAATATTATCTAGAATATAGTAGGCGTGAGACAATCAACCCACTTGCAAGCGCAAAAAGGGGAGAAATTTCATGACTATTCATAAGAACAAATTGCATATAAATCTCATCAAAACAATCTATGATGAAGGGTGACAAGGACCAAAATAAATAAAGTCTATTCAGATAAGTATACATTAAAGTATCATTATAAAACCCTAATATTAATATTATAAACCCCAATATTAAACCTGCATAAAATAAACTAAATAATATAAACTTTAAGATTAATATTAATATTAATAAATTGCATTGCAATAAACCTTAAAACTAATATATAAACCCTAAGACCAATATTAATCCGACTGTGCTCATTAACATGAAAATGTCGAAAGTTTATATTATTATACTAATAGTTTTATAAATAATGAATAAGCTTTAAATCATATTAAAATTTTTATAATATGATTTTGTGAAAAATTTAAATCTAATTTTATTTTAAAAATAAACTATATCATGTTAATTATTATTAAATAAATACTAATAATTTATTAAATATTAAATTAATTACGTTTTGTTAAAATTGAAGAAACAACTTTATTTATCAAACTTGGCAGCTCATAGACGAGGAGCTCCACTTGGAGACTGTCTCTGGTAGAATGCTCTATCGGTTCATATTACAATAAAAAATATATATAGTTTTCACACAATTAGGGAAGTTAGAACAACTACCTAAGAAGTAGGAACTAATTCCTAATCTAAGGCTATAGTGAACCATCTCTCTCCTAAATTACATATTCTCCATTATCTACAACACTCCCCCTTAATGGAGAAAGGGGTTCACTAAGTATTCCTAACATCTCCCTAAACAACTCAAAGTTGATTCTACCGAGAGGCTTAGTGAAAATATCAACAACATTGTCACATGTACTACAATATTCAATATGAATTTCCTTTGACTAAACTTTCTCCTTGATAAAATGAAACTATGTATCAATGTGCTTTGTGTTTTTATGAAATAGTGGATTATTTGCAAGTTTGATAGAGCTCTGGTTGTCGCATTTGATAATTGTTGCAACCTTTTTTTCTTATCTAGCATCATGGAGAGATCTCCTCAACCAAATTGCTTCACAAGTTGTTGCACACATCGCTTGATACTCAACTTTTGCTGAAGACAAGGATACTATGTTCTGCTTTTTTCTGCTCCATGTAATGACTCCAGACCCAATGTTGAATGCATAGCCTATTATGGATCATCCATCATCTACATTTCCAACCCAATCGGAGTTTGAAAAACCTGTCAATTTAGCATCACATGAATCAATATATTTAATACCATAGTCTAAGGTTCCTTGAAGATACCTTAATACACCTTTAGTTGCAACCTAATTAATCTCAAGAGGCTTTGACATGAATTGGATCAATACACTGACTGCTTAAGCCAAATCTATCCTACTTGTAGTAAAATAGATTAGACTCCCAACCAGCTGTCTATACAATGTTGCATCTGCCTCCTTAGAGCCATCATCATTCTAAAGTTTGGTATTCTGCTGTAAAGGCATTGTTGTAGCTTTGCACTGATCCATTATGAACTTTTTCAATAAGCTCCTGACATACTTACCATTTGACAATAAACTCTAGCCATAATCCCTCTAGACTTCTAGACCCAAAAAATAGTGTAGCTTTCCAAGGCCTTTCATCTCAAAAAACTGTGACATCTGCTCTTTGATTTCTTTAATGAGTTCATCTGCATTTCCTGTAATGATAAGATCATCTACATATAAATAAATAAAAACACTTTGCCCCTCTTTGTCAAACACGTTAAACATATTAGGGTCATTCTTGCTTCTTTTATAACTACGATGTAGGAAAAATGAATCAATTTTATCATACCATGACATGGGTGCATGTTTTAGTCTAGACAATGCTTTATTCAATTTAGAGACTAAATTTTCTTCCCCCTATTTAACAAACCCCTCAAGTTGCACTAAATACAATTCTTCTTTTAATTCCCCATTTAAAAATGCAGATTTCACATCTAGCTGGTGTATCATCCAATGATGTTTGGTAGCTAAAGAAATTAACATTTTGATTGTGTTTAATTTAGCTACAAGGGAGAATATTTCCTCATAGTCAATACCTTCTTTCTATAATTACCCCTTTGCAACCAACCTAGCTTTATATTTATCTATACTCCCATCTGCTTTAAATTTAGGCCTGTATAGCCATTTACAACCTATGGGTTGTTTGCCTTAAGGTAATTCAACTAGATCCCAGGTTTTGTTTTTAAGTATTGATTAATATTCCCCTTCCATGGCTGACCTCCATTCACTATATTGACTAGCTTCTTTATAACTAGAGGATTCGACAAAATTTAACATACTAGTTATAAAAGCATTATCCCTATATCTTGCTGGAAATTGAGTTTTCCTACCTGATCTGCTGAGTAGTGGAGTGGCTTCAAACCTATTCTGATCATCCCTTGGTGGGCTTGGCTTGACAAATGCATCTGTACCATCCACTTCCTTTTTCTGCTGCTGTTGCTTCTCATGGATGTCTCATGTTTCATCACTCCCTTCTTCCATCAGCAAAGGCATGTGCCACTGTTCATTGGCACTCTCATGGTTTCCATCATTAACCTACTCATGAAATAATACATCTCTACTTGCAAAGACTTTATGAGTAGATGGATTAAACACTTTATAAGCCTTAAACTCTATACAATACAAAAAAAAAATGCATTTAATGACCTTTGAATCTAGTTTCTTCCTATCCTCCTTTGGAACATAAGTAAAAGATATGGAGCCAAAAAAATTAAACGATTTACTATAGGCTTGATTCCTAGTAAAGCTTCAAAAGGAGTTTTAAAATCAAGACTTTTTGTTGGACTCCTATTCTTCAAATACACTACAGTATTTATTGCTTCAACCCAAAATCCATTAGACAAATTCTTACCTTTTAGCATGTTGCGAGCACACTCCTCAATGGTTCTGTTTTTCCTCTCTGCAACCTCATTCTACTGAGGAGTGTGGGGTACTATGAACTGTTGTAGTATCCCATGGTCTTTGCAGTATTTAATGAAACCAACCTTCTTGTATTCTTCCCCTTGGTTTGAGCAGAGAATCTTGACGAATTTTCCTGTTTGCTTCTCAATCATGCTTCTGAATTATTTAAAGTATTCAAAGGCATGACTCTTTTTTCCTGAGAAAATATACCCAAGTGAATCTCGTATAGTCATGAACAAATAGTAAGAAATAGTAGACACATCCCAATGACCTCGTCTGAATTGGCCCACATAAATCAGTGTGCATTATCTCTCATATATCTTTCTTCTTTATCTCTACATTTACAGGAAACTCATCTCTGTGCATCTTCCCAAGAGCACATGCTTCGCAATCAACATGAACATTATTTAAAATAGGGATACCATTTACCATACCTCACTTTTGAAGTAGTTTAAAGTCATTGAAATTAATATGGCTGAATCTTTGTCATTTGATGCCATAAATCTTCTACAATCATAGCTGATGATGTCAACGCTTGGTGTGGCGCACTTCCTCCATTTAGCTTGTACAGACCTCCCACATGAACACCTGACACAATTTGCTTCATATGATCCAGTAGAACTTTAATAACACAATAAGATTTAAAAAACTCTACGTTAAGATTATGATCCGTTATCATCGAAATAGAGATCAGATTCTTTTGATTCCGGTAGATACATTACATTTTGAATATGCCTAATATTTCCAGAAGGAAAAATGACAGGAACATTACCATATCCTTTGATTTGTACCCTCTATCATCACCAAGATAGATGTTTTCTCATTTCTGGTTTTTTTGAAATTTTCAAACCAATGCTTGTTTCCTGTCATGTGGGTGGAAGATCGTGAGTTCACAAACCAAGTTTCTACTTCATCGTCCTCAGCAGAAAAAACAAAATCAAATATGAACAATATGAGATTCTAATTTTGTTCTTCATCAGCAAAATTACCTTCATGATTCTTGTGTCTCTGTTGAGCTTCATCAAACTTCTCCTTCCGGCAATGTTTAGCTATATGACCAACTCTACTACAATAAAAACATTTTGGTCCTAAATCACTTCTATTTCAAGACATAACTTGAGATGGAAGTGGATTTCTTTGTGGGATTCCTCCACTTTTGTGTGCTACATTTTCCTTTCCTTTGAAGGGCTTCTTCTTTGGAATCAGGGCAAGATCTTAGCTCTAGATTTTAGGGTCATCGACCTTTCCTCCTTCTGCATTAGGATCCGTGACAATTCTTCAAAATTGGGCACTTTTTCTCTCTCATTCAACCCAGTGATGAACATATGATAGTCATCAGTCATACCATTCATGCTAATCATGACCAAATCAGTGACTGACACTGTTTTGCCAATGTCGCGTAACTTATTCTTAAGATCCTTGATACAAGAGATGAATGCTGCTACAGATTCATTCTCTTCCATTTTTATGGACTGCTTCAGGCACACACTTGATCCGCTCCTATAGTGTAGCTCACCGCTCCAGCTCCATCTCAACATTTCACCTTACTTTCAGCAGCAATGCAATTTTCAAACCCAAATCACACTTTTTGGGTGCACTGATCAATTTCGCTCTAAGAAAAGAATCCAACAGTGCGTCTTTCCCTTTGGAATCCATGTTGGCTAGCACCCTTATTCAACCAACAGAAGCGCTAATCCAGTTAACTCCACAGTTAAAAAAAAGCGTTGTCTCCTCACGGACTATCTTCACTCAATCCACGAGGGGCCTCTCTTTTGCCACCTAGACGCTATCAAAGCACACTGGCTTTGACCCACTAGCCTTGCAACTCTGATACCATGTTAAAATTGAAGAACCAACTTTATTAATCAAATTGGGCAATTCACATGTGAGGAGCTCCACTCGGAGACTTCCTCTAGTAGAACGCTCTACCCATTCATCTTACAATAAAAAATATATATAGTTTTCACACAAGTAGGGAAGTTAGAATAACTACCTAAGAAGTAGGAACTAATTCCTAATCTAAGGCTCCATTGAATCAACTCTCCTAAATTACATATTCTCCATTATCTACAACATGCTTACCGAAATAAAGAAACAAACTAATATACAATTTAATATTATATAAATACACTTATTCATATTTAAAATATGATTACGATATAATTTTAGATTCCATTCTTACTTACCAACCATATTAAACAAACCCACATTTACTATCCTATAAACTAACAACTATACTAACAACTACACTTCATCATGAACATAACATAGAATATGACTAATTACTCTTATAAACCCTAGCATTATAAATCCTAAATTATAATGTAATATAATATAAAATTAAGAAATCCAAAATACCATATCTGTAAATTGAAATAAATACGCTTACGTGCATAATTAATAATTTTGTTTTATTATTATTTATATTATTAAGAAAGTTATTAAAGATGATAAATCTATTATACGATGACATAATGAAAATAGGAATCTAATAATTTAAATTTAATTGTAATATATTTATATATTTGTATATTTGTTTCATTAATGGCATAGGCTCCTAATATCAACATATATGAAACAATATATTCTTTTCATGGTACCGCCTTTCGCCGCATAGTCAATTCAAATTTCAAATTTTGGATATAATACAAACCAATTCTCACATGATTTTCTAATTTTATGATCTTGTTTTTTTATTTAATTAATAAATTAACGAGTTTAATAAAAGTATACTGAATTAATATTAATGACAATATTAGAACTTAATAAATGTTAAAATTTTGTTAACTTTACTAGTAATGACAATATTAAAGTTTAATAAAATGTTACTATGTTATAGATTGTTAATTCAATAATGTGAATATACTTTTATATAAAAAAAAATTGGTTAATCTAAATTATATGTTTTAGTTTGTTTTTCATTAAGCGATATTATTTTTCATCACAATGACTATATTAATAGTTAGTAAAATGTATATTATATTATAGCATATTTAAATAAATACATGTGAATAATATTAAAAAAAAAATGTGTTTAAATACCTAAATCTATATCATCTTTAGTTTGTTTTTTAAGTTTAAACGATATATTATTTTCACAATAATTGAATTAGTTAATTATTGTTTTAATCATTTTAAATGATTCATGTAAATTTTCTAATTTAAAAAACTTTAATTTATTTTATTTAACTTTAATTAAAAAAGTACTAACACATTATATATTGATTCCTGACTATAGATTCAAAAACGAGCGCACAGTGAATTAAGTCTTATCTTCAACTATATCTAATCCACTATCAATAAAATTAGCACAAAATTCTAATTAATTTCTCTACTAAATTTATTGGTGACAATATGTTGCTTTATTACATAATAACTTCATTTATTTAAAATCAATAGTATTAAAAAGTATAGAAAAAAGTTTATGAACAATATTCGCTAGTGTTTTCACCAGGCCCCTTGTGCCCTGACATGGGAGGAAGCGAGATCTTTCCCTTCGTCCTATAGTAACCATGTGTGTATCTGTACTTATTTCTACTATAGGTGCTCAAAATATTGTGATTTTCCATGGAAAAGAGCCAAGTATGATTAAACGTTTAGCCAATGCAAACATGAATGCTTGGGATTGTTGCCTTAGATGATAGGCAAAGTGTCTATCATTTTTCTATATCATGGATTCAACGGCTATGTAGAAGGACAAATTAAAAGTAATCTTTCGTTAAGGTAGTTTTTTAAGAGAGATAGAGAGATTTTATGTGCTGTGACATACATTCATTCTAACTATTTTGATGTTTTGAAAAGTCATCGAAAGCTTTCTTACTCCTTCAAATAATATTCTATGTGAAAAAAACAACAGAAAGCTTGGAAGTTTCTGGCAAGCTTGATTCAATTGAAGTTTACTAACATCAGAAGGAAAGTTGAGTATTCATTCACCATTTTGCAAGATACCCATGGACTTGACCTTATGTTCGCCATATATAAACATAATAATTTTTTTTTTCCTAATATTGTCTTTATGTGTATGGGCGCTCTGTTATACGTCCTATGTGAATAAGGAAAAGCAAGTAGCCTGATGAAGTTATAACAGTGCTGTTTTATATAAAAATTTAATAAATAAAGTGAAAACAAAACGGTAATGGCAAGCAGTTGTGACTTAATAAAATAAGAAAATGCACGCTGGAATTCATTTTAAAAACAAACAATTAATAATGTTTAGAGGACACAGTTGGAACCATAAATCTTTCACGTTCTTTCGGAGTGTTATAAAATATATCTTAATAATATATGATTAATTGGAATGAGATAACGACGTCGAATCTAAAGTGCAGAATTTCTCGTTTGTCGTACAACAATTTCTCAATTTAATGTGGTTTAGATTAACTTTTTCCTTGGATTTTTTATTATTCATTATGCAGCACGCGTATCCATAGCGGATTCTTGAAGCAAATTGTCAATCTAATGGTTTTAAAATATCTAAACCACCCCATTTCACTTAGTTATTTCGATACAGTCACCGTGGCCAGCAATATAATTGTTTTTCACTTATCTCAATTTTAAGTGCATGTAAGTTAGGAATCTTCACACATGATTATCGCTATCTTGTTATCAGCTCTTCTGATGAGAAATTTGAGCTAAATAAAATCTCTTCTCCCTCTTTTCTCCCTTCTACATCATGAAATTGACAATGCGGTAGGGAAATTCTCTCTGAGCATTTATTACAAACTACCATTCAATGCAGATTATGTCGAATGGACATAATATATACTATCGCTGTAACACCCTTTGTTAAACATGTAAATACCAATTAATACACACTATGTGAAATGGACATAATATATACTATCGCTATAACACCCTTTGTTAAACATGTAAATATTTGAATTACTATTTGAATTACTCTCTTGAGTTATTTGGTATAGAGTATGGGCCAAGGGCCTAATGAAGGTTAATAAGTTATAAACATAAATGTTAATTTTTATTAATAAAAAAGAATTTAAATACTCAGCCATAAAATTAAGGGGAAGCAATGCTGTAGTGGGTTTCAGCAGTTGAAGACAGTTAGTTGCCTGCCCAAATTCTCCTCCATAGAGATAAAACATTTTAGATGGGAAAAGAAAGGAACAACTTGGAGGAGAAGAGACTGTAAGTTTAAACTTGGCAGGACACTGCAAAAGGGAAGAGACTGTAAGTTTAAACTTGGCAGGACACTGCAAAAGGGAGGCATGAGGCTACCAAATACGAAGCTCTAAATTTGGTTGGCCAGTGGAACTTTATCTGAGGATGAAGATTAAGTGCTAAGACTGCAGTCCCTAAATCATAGCAAGTTGGGATCAGATGGTCTTGGTGAACCTATAACAATTCTTATCTAAAGTTGTTCTGGATATGAAGCTGCCTCGAGGGGAATTTCAGTATATACAATGATTCTCACTGTTGGGAGGAGCTTACTCACCCCCTTAGTTTTCTGACGTGAATTAAAAAAAAAATGGCTTACTGTTCTAAGTCGTTTTTTATTTATATAAGACTTCCATATGACTTCTGTATGTTATGTAGTGGATGCTTGTAAAATGTAATTTTGTGTAATATAAGTACTTCCAAGTCTACTCGAAAATTATGTTCTATTGTAGCTGCAAACTAATTTAAATAATGTCCATTAGGGTTAGTTCTTGGTTGGATCGGATCCATCTGAGCCATCTAGTCTGGAACAGGCCCTATCATTGATAATAATTTGTGAATAAGAGAAGTTCCAAGGAAACAATTGTTGAGCAAGCAAGCCTAAGACTAATTATCTTTTAACCTATTTCTTATAAAAAGAAATATAATACTAAAAAAATTTGAAAAAACAAGTTACTTTTAAATGAGTCCTTATACCCCGATAACAATCTCAGATTAATTAGAGAAAAAGAAGAGATGAACTCCAGATAATATAAGATAAACCAGGAGATCATATATCCTTATGGAAACTTAAATAACTAATATAAGTACTGTACACAAATTAAAAATTATTTAGCAGAGTAAATCTCTCCTAATGTTTGGGCTACAATATCACATATGAAATAGAGTATACTACAACTTTGTAACTATCCATATACACTGATGGAAGCTTATACGAACGATCATGTTCGATTAAGTAGCCAAAAATAGACAATTGGAGGTTCCTTAAAACGTAGTTGTACACCAAGCATAGCCCAATAATTCCATGACATATTACAATAATGTATTACACGGGAAATAGTTTGTACATGACATTCTTTTAGCCGGGAGTACACACATATATATCGAACCCTAGTGTGTGTGTATATATATATATATATATATATCGAACCAAGGGTTTTATCCTGTTTCAAGAAAATCATACATATAAAATTAATAGATGGGGTTTCATACTATCACAGTTGGAATGCCAAAGCAATAATATGGGAAAATTCTTACTGTCACTCATAACACATCCTTGACATGACATTAAGCTTTAGTTCACATGGTCCCTTCAACCGATATTGAAATTTGTTTATCAAATTATAAGTTCGGGGGTCGTAAAACCCTAGAGAACCATTTCGAACCAAATCAACAAGCTATAATCCAGGCAAGTGAATAGAAGTTTTGGTAACCTGGTTAGGGTAGGCTGTGGAGTCATAATTCTATAGCTTCGCAACCAAGGATGAACATGAAAGGATGAACCAATCTTTAGAAAATTTAGGTCGCGTGCAATAATAAACTTAGAATGGCATAAAACCTGTAGCAGAAAGGGAACATAATTAGGTGAATTTCCAGTTGTCAAGACAGAGAAAATTAAAAAAAAACAAGACAGGTATCGTCGACGTAATACTTGGAATGAATTGAGGACTCCCCAGGTCCTTGGAATCCTACATAAATTTTGTTGTCAGCTTGGTCGACGAGATTACTTAACTATTTCTTTATAAAACCATGTGCGTTGAAGAAAGGCAACCAAAGAAAAAATAATTCAAGTTATAGATATAATATTACCATAATCAGGACCTGGTGATTAAGATCCCCATGTAAATTCACCTTCCTAACCAACGTCCCAAAACAATAAAAAGAAAAATTCCCTAGGTAAAACAATTGACATGGGTTAGCGTGCTAGACCAGAAAAGTTCGGTAATTGATCAATATCAGGCATAAAAGCATCAATAATAGGCATATGTAGCAATAATCATTGGGAATGTTTTACAAGAACTGATACATGGCTACAACTTGCCTGGAATAAGAATCGAATAAGTTTCCAACATGCACAATTGCAAATGGCCTGAGGCGGCGCTGAGGGGAGTGAGGTAGTTACCGTGGTAAATAGTCCTCCCATCAGAACCCTCTGATCCCAACCCTTGAATCTCAATCATTAGATCATTGACCCATGGAGCAAAGATAGAAGCCCAAGTACCCTAAAAGTTAGGTTGTACAGCTCGATTTCAAGAAAATTAAGAGAAAGCATATGACAAATTGGATATAAATCTAAGAATCATGACCTTCATTAAATGATAATATATCAATGCCGCAGCTGCTTAGTCCCAAAGCCGCATATAAATCCATACTACGAAAAGTATATCAACTAACCATTATAGAGATGTAAATCAAATATAAAACTTAGAACAATATGCTCATACTTAATAGTCTAGTGAGTTCATGAACTCAAGGGGGTGTATGCCCGGTAAAAGAAATAAATTAAGTAACCAAACATTATGAATAGATCTGACATACATTTCCTTGCCTGCTTAGTTAGGAATTTATTTAAGACGAAAGCAATGTTTAAGATGAAAGCAGTGTTGGAGTAGCTTTGGGTCGAATTAGATATAAAAGTAATTATTTTTTTTTAGGTAAAAAGGGAATGTTACAAGTTGTTACAGAACATATGTAATATTGTACTATGTTCAATAGTGACATTAAATATTTAATCATGAACAACTTAATGTTATACACTTCCATATAAATGGTCTTTAATAATACATTTTATATTTAAGAGTTTTTGCTTCTCATGGCATAGCAAAAATTTGTGTTACCATATATAGACATGAGTGTTCCGTAGTATAATTAGTCATATATGGGAGATGAGGGAAGGATAAATGAAATAAAATCTATAAAATTACGACATGTATTCATGATAATTTATTTCAAGTTTAAATAAAAAAAATTGAAAATAAAAATAAAAATTTGAGGTTGTTCACGGGATGATCCAAGTGGTATTAGAGCTGAAGGTTTCAACACGCTTGTTAAGGGCAACACAAAGGAAAAAATATATTGTTTTGTTTTTTTACATAGAAGAAGAATTTGGAATATGGCAAGCCCCCTACAAGACCAAGTTTTTCACCTCAATTGAATCAAATTTTAAGTTGTGGGTGAAACTAGTGAAGAATCCAAGTCCAAATACAATATGCTGATTTAAATTAGTGCCAAATTGAGGACAAGAATCACCAATTAAGAGTTGGTGATAAATAATAAGTGAGAAACAAAGTAAATTTCCATGTTATTAAGCAAGGACATAGAAAAGTGAAGACTCTATTCATGAGCACATTTAAGTAAGTTTCATTACACAAGTTCAGTTATCCAAATACTAATTGAATTATTGTTGGGGTACCCATACTTGCAAGAACTTATATGTTGGGGAACTACTACATCAAACGACTGTTTGGGCGACCTAAGTGTAAATGTAAATTATTAAATCATATTCCATGGTAGCGGGATAGTGAATAGAGAGAAGCTTATGGTTATAATGATAGGGAAGTATATGTGAAGACAATTATAAGACATGTGTGTGTAAATGAAGCAAAATATCCACTTCCATATTGCTAAACAATTGTAAAATATCATATAGGTATGTTAAAATAGAAGGTGCGGTGTTTCCTATGAAATCACCCTAAAAGGAGACATGTATAAACAAAGTGGAAGGTACTATTAGTGCCAAAGTAAATAATAGTTAATTCCTACACTAGGTACAATTAGAAAGTAATGATTGAAACGACATAAACTAGCTCGTCACATAGGCTGTATGTCGACCAAGAATCTATGGAAGGAGGAAAACAAAAGAAAATTACTTTGTAAATGTTGAATGGAGATAGAAAATGTTTATAATCAGATAATGTATAAACAAGAATTGATTGGGGTTATATAGAGTGACTAGCAGAAATAGTTAGACTCCTTCTTACCAATTAAGCATGAGTAAGTGAAATGAGGGATATTGACCATGTTAACAAAATACATTGCATAGTGTATACAACATGGTACTCACAAGGTAACAATAAAAGACTATACTTATAGACAAAATAAAACTATATTCAGATATAAAGAAGTCCAAGCCAATTGATACGAGTAAGCTTGAATGTCAGGAATGCTAGGAAAATTGTAAATGATGAACCTACCTCCCTGATTTGTTTATTTATTTTATATCAAGGGAGTCACTGAAAATTCGATAAAAATAGTTGAATAATTGGTGCAAACCTGCAACACGGAGGTTTTCCAAAGTTACATAAAGGAAAATTGTTTCTTTTCTTTTTAATTAAAAAAAAGAGAGATAAGTTGTGACAAATTATCATAGCAACTAATGATGGAAAGAATATTGGTCTTGGAATAGTTAAGTGAGTAGCACATTTGGGATTTTAGTTGAAAATGATATGATAATATTATTAGAGCTATGTACTAAATAAACCAAGAAGAACCTTGAGATATTGTCGCTGATACTAAAAGGATATCAATTTTACACCAAATTTAGCAAGCAATATTTAAGTCCTTTGAAAGAATGTGGGAATCTACTAGAAAGGAAGGGAAATGGCCCAAATATTGAAAAGGAAACTTAGATAGCTTTCAAATATCCTATACCCACTGGACGCAAGGGGCTCAAGACTGTTGTGAGTTACTTATTCGTAATACTAAGTCATGGATTGATTTTCTAATTAGTTTAATTCATAATTGCCTCGCCATTAGAGGAATTAACCTCATAAAAATTTAAAATGAAAAAATAATTATGATTGATTGAACTAACTCCTAGTTTTTATTTCTATACCTAAGATTTGATTTGAGCTAGTACAACAAAATAAACAAGAATAGATGCAAGCTAGATTCAAGGAGAAATCTAGCAAAACTGCAAAAAAGAATATATATATATATATATATATAATATATTAATATATATATTTATATATATATTATATATATATATATACATATATATATTATATATATATATATAAAATTTAAGGTCAAATGATATAGTTGTAAACTACAATTTAACCCAATCGTTGGTTTGATGCTTTCCCTTTAAAATTTTGGAAGATAACATAAGCTAGAAAAGAACAACATAAGAAATATACTTGATAACATACACACAATAACGGATGTGTATACTAAAGACTCTGAGGAGTTTGTTGTCCTAATGTGAATTGAAGAATTGTTAAGATATAAGTTTTAAATAGGCATTTAATTGACTAAGGTAACTATTGAAATGTGGTATTTAACTTCAAGTAAGATTCAATGTTGTGGTAAAGAGAACACTGGTAACATATTTCCACACGTTATACTTATGATTGTTGATGTGTGAAGTGCTAACATGGAAAGTGCAGTGTACCATCAACCCATGATATCCGAGATGAGTACCTTATAGAACTTCAAATGACTTCTATAAACACAAATGAAGTCTTAAATTAACTAGAATTGATATATGCTTACACTAATATGATGTGTTAAGATAGATGCCAGGAATGGAAGATAAAAAATAACATGAAACCGAAGAAGAGAGTTGAGAGAAATTCATGGGTGAGATGCATTGGAGCAGTACCATTGTAAGGTTGGTAATGTAAAATTCCTATTATCCTTTATTAATTTTAAACACACCGATACTATTCTAGGTCGAGCCCTTGAATTTTCACACTAGTATCTGTTAGTATTACCCTGTGCCTTTAAGCATAGATGGTAATTAAATAAATAACAACCAACTGAATTGTAAAAACTACGAATAGGATTCTACATGAAAAGAGTGACTCATAATTAATGTGGATTGAACCAAATACAATTGAGCAAAGTCAAAGATAATAATTGTTATAAGTTGTGTGGCATGTTTGAATCATGAAGTTGTGATGGTGTACCCAAAGAATAAATTATTGGCTTGTGAGACATCATGGAGAACAAGTTAAGAAAATCCTCCTTAAACTTAAATAAACAAAAAACTAGGGAAGGAGATTACTATGTGAGAGGTGTAATAAAATATTTGATTATCCTCATATAATGATAAAATGATTGTTCATCATACCTTGTCTCTTAAAGTAACCTTTTGTTGAAAGAGTGAACAACATGTTATGTAGGAAGGAAATATCCTATAGAATATAGTAGGCGTGTTACAATCAACACACCTGCAAGCGAAAAAGGGGAGAAATTTCATGACATTGCACAAGAACAAATTGCATATAACTCTTATCAAAACAATATATGATGAAGGGTGACAAGGACCAAAATTGAACTCATATTTTAAGGTGAACATATATTTTCATGCTAAAAGTAGAAAGCAACCCAAAATGGGCTTAAGTTTATTCAAATAAGTATACATTAATGTAACCATCTTGAACAAGGTAGGAAAAGGAAGTTAAGGAAGTTATCTTAAATTTACTTATGTATGACAAATTCATATGTAACACTTAACATTCAAAATGGAAACGTAATAATGCCACCAAGTATGAGAGAAAAATAATTGAAATTTATCATAAGAGACAATAACAGTAAGTGGTTTCTTAAATTGACACTTCCATGGTTCAGAAATCACAGTAGAACCACACGGTGGGATTCACGATGATTGACATAATCATTGGGTTAATTTATTTTTTTACTGTTATTGATAATCTTACAATGATGTTGCTAACTCTCACAGAATGCACGATGTCAACCCTTGTTGGGAACATAAACAACTGATGGTGCCTGTAATAAAGTGTGAAATGATTATGTATATACTTCACAAATAATGATTGATAGATATCTAATGACCGTTTGATGATTGTGAATGTAGGTCAAACAGGATGGATAATTCCCGGACAAACTCTGTGTGTCCTCAAATGGAGAGAAATAATGTTACGAAAGAAAGTTATCACAAATTTTAAAGTGTGGAGGAAGCATATTAACCAACAAAAGGATACTTGGGAAAATGAGTATTTTACGTGTGAAGCACATTCCAGCTGGTTCTGGAGGCTAGGAAACATGGGGGATGATGTTTTTCTCAAGGGGGGAGGGGGAGAGCTGTAACACCCCCTAATAAAGATGTAAATATTTGAATTACTTTGTTGAGTTACTTGGCAAATTATGGGCCAAGGGCCTAATGAGAATAAGTTATGAACATAAATATTCATTTTTATTAATAAAAAATAATTTAAATAGTCAACCATAAAATTATGGGGGAAGCAATGCTATAGTGGGTTTCATATTCCAGAATAGTTGAAGACGGTTACGGGAAAAGGTAGTTGCATTCCCAAATTCCCCTCCCTAGAGATAAAGCTTCTTAGATGGGAAAATAAAGGGACAACCTAGAGGAGAAGAGATTGTAAGTTTAAACCCTTTGGCACGAAAATGCAAAAGGGAGGTGGGACACTGCCAGGATACAATGTTCTTGAGCTAGTTGGCTAATGGAACTCTATTTGAAGCTTAAGTGCTAAGACGGAAGGCCCTAGAATGTAGCTGGTTGGGGTCAGGTGGTCTTGGGTGAACCTATGAAGGTTCTTGATCTGAAGTTGTTCTGGATATGAAGCTAGCTCAAGGGGGTTTCAATATACACACTGATTCTCATGGTTGGGAAGAGCATACTCACCCCTTTATTTTTGTGGCCCGCTAATCTAGTTAAACAAAACAGAAAAGAATAGTTGATTTACCATTCTAAGTCATTATTTATTTCTATAAGATTTCCATATGAATTCTGCATGTTATGTAGTGGATGAATGTAAAATGTAATTTTGTGCAATATAAGTACTTATAGGCCTACAGAGAAATGGGATTATTTTTCTATTGTATCTTCTAGCTAATTTAAAATGTGCATTACAGTTACTTCCACGCTAGAGCTAGTTGGGCCAGCTAGATTGGAACATTCCCTATAATTGATAATAATTTGTGAATAAGAGAAGTTCCAAGGCATTAGTGGCTAAGCCAACAAACCTAGGACCAATTCTCTGTTAACCTATTTCTTTATTGAAAGAAATATAATACCCAAAAAAAAACGAAAGAACAAGTTACTTTTATATGATTCCTTAAATCCCTATAACAATCTCAGATTAATGATAGAAAAATAAGAGATTAACTCCAAATAATATAAGGTAAACAAGGAGATCATACATCATTATGGAAAATTAGATAACTAATATAAGTACTCTGTACTAATTAAAAATTATTTAGCAACGTAAATCTCTCCTAATGTTTTGGCTGCAATAGCACATATGATATAGAGTATACAACAAAAACTATGTAACTCTCCATATACACTGATGTAAGCTTATATACATAACCTTGTTTGATTGAATAGCCAAAAAAAATCAATAGGAGATTCCTAAAAACATAGACATAGCCCAAGCATAGCCCAATAATTCCATGACATATTACAATAATGTACTACACGGGAAATAGTCTATACATGGCATGCTTATAGTTGAACCCTAGATCAGCATAGGAAAAAAGTAAACCAAGGGTTTTATCCTACTTGAAGAAAATCGTACATAAAAAAATTAATAAATGGGGGTTCTTACTATCACGACTAGAATTTCGAAGCAATAATCTGTGAAAATTCTTAATGTCACTCCTAACACATCATCGGCAGGATATTATGCTTTATTTCACACAGTTTCTTGAATCAAAATTGAAATTTTTCTATCAAACTGTAAGGTCGTGGACCGTAAAACCATGGAGAACCATTTCAAACCAATTCAACAAGCTATAATCCAAGAAAACAAATATTTTTTTTGATAATCAAGACCTGGTGATTAATACCCCATCTAAATTCACCTTTCGAACAAGCATCCCAAAACAACAAAAAGGAAAAACTCCCTAGGTAAAACAATTCAAAAGGGTTAGCACGCCATACTAGAAAACTTCGGTAATTGATCAATATTAGGCATAAAGCATCACTACTAGGCATATGTAGCAATAATTATTGGGAATGTCTTACAAATAACTCATACATGGCTGCAACTTTCCTAGAATAAGAATCAAACTACAAAGCCAAGCTTCCAACATGCATAATTACAAATGGCCTGAGGCGACACTGAGGGGAGACTGAGATAGTTACAGTGGTAACTCCTCCTCCCTCAGAACCCTCCAATCCCAACCCTTGAATCTAAATCATTATATCATCGACCCGTGGAGCAAGGACGAAATCCAAAGTACCCTACAAGTTAGGTTGGATAGCTGGATTTGTGAAAAATTCGGAGAAACCATATGACAAAGTGGATATAAAGCTAAGATCATGACCTTGATTAAGTGATAATATATGAATGTGCTTAGTCCTTAAGTAACATATAAATCCATACGACGAAAAGTATATGAACTAACCATTATAGAGATGTAAATCAAATATAAAATTGTGAACATCATGCTCATACTTCACAGTCTAGTGAGTTCAACAACTCAAGGGGGAAAATGCCTTGTAAAAGAAGGAAATTAAGTAACCAAACATTATGAATGGACCTGAAGTATATTTCCTTAAAGCAGTGTTGGAGTAGCTTTGGGTCAAATTAAATATAAAAGTAATTATTTTTTTAGGTAAAAAGAGAATGTTACATGTGGTTACAAAACATATATGTAATATTGTACTATATTCAACAGTGACATTAAATATTTAATCCTCAACAACCTTAGGTTATACACTGTCATACATATTTTCATTAACAATACATTGTATCTTTAAGAGTTATTGCTTCCCATGGGACAACAGGAATTTGTGTTACCATACATATACACATGAGTGGTAATATAATTAATCATACATGGGTGATGAGGGAAGGACCAATAAATTTTTCATATGGTAAGGGGTTAATAACTTTTAATTTAAACCAAATAAAACTTACAAACTTACAACATGTATCCGTTGTAGCTGATTTATTCAGATTTAAATAAAAATTAGATAGATAAATAAATAAATAATAATAAATTTGAGATTCTTCACGAGGATGTTACCATCACACTTTTTCATAGAAATCCCCATTCCCTATAACCTGGAAATTAATGTACCCATTAAATTTTTTGTTGTAACCTACAAATCTAGGTTATTTTATAATCATATAACTTTTAACCACATACAATTTAAGTTTTGTCTATGATATGCAAAGTACACCATCCCTTCAACACTAATAACAGTTATCACAATTGGGGATTTTAGATGCTAAAACTTTCATGCAAAGCACATTTTCTCGGGCGCTTACCCATCATCGTTTCGTAGAAATATATCCATGACCAGAACAATGATACGTTGCCATTTTCTCTATATCCTCTACGACATGCCTACTCCATATCAACACCTACGAATTGTTATCAGTCATTCTCTCTTCAATTCTTGCATCTTGACGATGTACCTGGTGTGAGGAGGAATATATGGGAAATGACCAGAACACCTTTGAAAGCCGCAGGTTAAACATAATAGACAACAAGAAGTTAAATGAAATACACCAGAGCAACAAAAAATCCTTAAATGTGGATTTTAATTGTTGAATTATTTCAACAATTATCATCCTGTCCTACTAATCATCATAATCTTAATCCTAAGGTTTCAAAGAATCATGTTTTAAAAAATAGGCAAACAACTAGATGTGCACAATACCCATTGCAAAAGTCTGTAATACGGAGTTGAACACCAAACAATCATGAGCCAGACATGTCAGAGTCGTTCACCTCACCGACCAATAAGCAAAATTTAAATGGGTTAATATTGGGACCACCATGAAATCGTAACACATTTCGTAATGGGTTAATGTTGGGAACCCCATGAAATCATAACACATTTCTTAACACGTCGCCATGTTGGGCAGGAAAGAGGTAGCGTCGATTCAATTTATTATTTAAATATTTATTAAACCCTTTGTTATGCGCAATATGAAACATGGAAATCAAATCACAACCATCCAATGCATTATACAACGCAGAATATTCAACATCCTGCTTAGGTGAAATCCTCCTCATTCATTTAAAAAAAAAATTAAAAAAATCCACAAGGCTATATCGATGACTTGAAATAGGTACGCATATCTACATAATTAATTTGAAGTTTGAACTGATGGGAATATCTTGTCCTTATTATCTAATCATATTGACCAGTGGGGCTGTGGAAATGGGCATATATAAAAGGGGCTAAGGGTGGTGGAAGTTTAAAATAGTGGATAATTCGAAATCTATCAAATGCAAAAGTTCAATACTCTACTTTTTGTTAATTGTTAGAATCCAAATATTATAATATGTTACGTAAGGAAGTATAGGGGTATCCAAAATAAGTATCGAAGACCAAGTTCTATCTAACACCAAAGTTTGGGAAGCTAAAATATATCGAGGGTGGAAAATTTGAGATATGATAGTGTGCCAATTTTGAGAATTACCATAGTCTTTCTCATCGTCAAACAAAATATAAGTAGTGGTATAGTTCTTTAAATATATCATTCTCAAAGTTTTTCCATGATCTTAGACTAACTCTTTGGGAACACCGAACCATGTTATGATATGGCTAAAGAAAAGTTGTGTAAAGGTTTATGTGGTG
This sequence comes from Pinus taeda, assembly GCA_000404065.3. Lineage (NCBI taxonomy): Eukaryota > Viridiplantae > Streptophyta > Pinopsida > Pinales > Pinaceae > Pinus > Pinus taeda. The sequence goes on along the minus strand of APFE030392647.1, from coordinate 34,953 downwards.
TTATTGTAAGTTGGCATGGCTTCTATCCAATTTATAAAGTAGTCGATGGAGACCACAATGTACTTATGGCCACCTGAATACTGAGGGTTACAGGTCATGAATTCAATGCCCCATTTGCGGAAAGGGCTTGCAAAAATGACTAGGTGTAGGGGAGATGGTGGAGTTCGCACCTTGTGGGAATATCTCTGCAACCCTCACATTGCTTGACCACTTGAATATAGTCACAAAACAAGGTGGGCCAAAAGTAACAGGTATGGATTATATTTTGGGAAGTGGCCATCTTGGATAGGTGGCCACCACAGCCTCCTCTCTGATATTCATTTAAGACTTATTCAGGTTTCTCATGTTGGAATCATGATTTCCATTACACTAAAACCTACAGGTGTTAGTAAATGAATACATCCCTGGAGTTAATGAATTCACGAGAGGTGATTAAGCACATGTCATGAAACACACGGGGAGTGTTGCTTTATCCAATCTCCAATAGCTCAATAGGAAGAAATTGATGAATAATGGTGTTGATGCCAATGATAGAAGACACCCCAATAATAAGGTAACAGGGGGCTTTACGGTGAATGCGCATACAATCATCGCGAATAAGCTATGGGTTGAACTTCTGAGTATGAAGAAAGAGGAGGATGTATCTGTACTAGGTGTCGTCCATAGATATGAGGAACAAATTTTCATGAGAGAAAGAATTAATGGGGGACCATTGGGACTCTGAAGGGAGATCCACGATGAGCTTTACAAGGATAAAATTTTTCTTGATTTTAGGGGAAGCAAACTGTAGGTTGAATTCTTGCAAAATAACAACCCATCAGGTGTATTTATGGTTCATCATTTGGTGAGTGAGGAAATATCTCATGGGATTAATATTTCCAATTAAAGTGGTGGTCCATAAGATGATATAATTCCAAAGTTTTTTTGCTGACTGTAATAGATAACGTGTTCTCTATAATTTGGTCCTTCTTAGACTAATACCCCTACGATGACTACTTTAGATGTTGATAAGTAGAGGGTATAATACTCGATATGGTTAGGAGGGCTAATCAACAGAGCTTGAGATAATGGATCTTTGAGGGTTTTAAATGATTTTTGGGCTCTTTCATCCCAGTGAAAGGGAACGTCTTGACGAAGAAGGTGCGAGAAGCCATGCACACAAGTGGTGTAATAAGGGACAAAGTGGTGTAAGAAATTGGCCTTACGTTGCAGGATTTGCATTTGCTTCAAATTTTTTGGAGGTGGTATTTTCCAAATGGCTTGGATCTTTAGAGGATGACTCTAATACCTTGCTAGGAAACAATGAATCCTAGTAATCTTCCTTTTTTGATGCAAACGACACACTTTAGAGGGTTCAAGAGTAGTTTGTATTGTCGACATCTCTAAAGAACTAGGTGGAGATCTTCCAAATGGTCTGATCACTTTTTGGATCATATTGCGAGGTCATCCAAATATGTGAGTATAAGATGAGCTAGATCATGGAATATATAGTTCATGGCTCGTTGAAAGGTGGCATCAATGATTTTGAGGCTGAAGGACATGGCTTGATAGGTGAATGTTCCCCATGGGGTTGTACTGATAAGTATGGTGTATATGAATCTGGTTATACCCTCAGAGGTCATCTATGAAGGATAGGGCCTCATGACCTACACATGCATCGATGACTTGGTTGATGAAGGGTGTAGGGTAATTATCTTTGGGACACAGTTTGTTTAGATATATGAAATTAGTGCAGACATGAATGGTGCCCTCTTTTGTCATGACATGTATAGGGTTAGAAACGCAAGAAGTGTAAGAGATAGGATAGATGAAACCAACTTTGTGGAACTTGTTGATTTCTTGTTTGATCTCTTCTGCTTTAGAGGGATGGAGATGATGCTGCTTTTTGCTAATAGGATAGGCATTAGGCCATGTTTCAATATGGTGCTCCACAATGGTTGGACTAATTCCTAGCATTTCTAAGTAATCCTATGAAAAGATATCCCTAAATAGTTGAAAAAAGGATTTGTTTGAGGCCACCTCATTTGGGGAGCATGCTGCCCCTAGTGAGATTTATTTGACTATGCCTGGATTGGTTGAAATATATACCTTAATTGTAGGTGAGATATTAGATATATTGCCTTCCTCAAATGTATCTAGTGCTGGGATGGGATATTTCAACCAATCTACCTATCGTAGTGGCAGGAAATCCTTTTATTCTATTGTGAAGATATCATGAATTGGTGAATCAATAAATGAAAATGATCTCTTAGGTAGAATGAAAGAACGATGATGCATGGAACCCCATGGACATTCTGGTTCCATCATGGCATATAGAATATCTTATTCTAAGTGAAAAATATTATCTAATGGTGAAATGGGTTGTACGAGGTCGTGAGGATGGAATTGGGACCTAACTATTCTGGTTGATAAGCCTGAAAATGATTCGATGGTTGATGTTGTAGAACCCAACAAAGTTGACAATGTGTAGATTGGATGAGTCTGTATAGTCAGTGGTGGTGCCAACATTGTGGTGGGTTTAGTAGTCTTAACACCAATAAATGTTTAGTAAACAACGTGAATCAAGGTTCCCATGGTCAAGGAAATGAATCATATATGCTGTTTCTTGTTGTCAACACCAGGCGATGGGATAATATCTATAATGGTGGATTGATGGTGAGTGGGAGAAGGTTCCTGCAATAACATTGGCATCTTGGGATTCAATCTATCATCCTCCATGGGAGTATAGTGTTTAGGGATTTGATGAACTAGTGGATGTTGTTTTCTAATATGTCCAAATGTTCCTAACATAGGACATGTCTCATAACTATGAGAGTTGCTAGTATAGATATTGCACGCATGATCAGTGCTAACATAATAAATGGTATGAGTATCAACAACTCCCACAATATGATATGATGATGCATGGTTTATGTCATGAGGTGGGGCACTTAAGGGTGCAGTCCACCTCTAGATCTTAGTATTAGCCTTGGTAAAAGGATGTGTTCCCTCGACATTAGTTTTCTACAATGCTGCTCTTGCTAATAAAAAACGTGGAAGGTATTGACAATTCCACGTATGATGCACTTGGGAGAAAATGTGACAATGATTATGCGAGCGTCTAAATTTATTTGAGTGAGTAGGTCAAGGGATGTGGACCAATAAGAGAAATACATCTCTAATATTTCTTAATTATCGACATTGATTGATCAAGTGGTTGGGTTTGTCAAATAGGGCACATATGTGGGGAGGTTTTGGCAACACCGTTTGAGACCATCTTTCCATTATTCTAGATATTGATCATGGGTAGGAGGTAGAATGATGATAGGCGCATGGATGAACCGTGTGTGGTACTTTTTCCTTCAACACACAAAGGATGGTTTTGGACCCATCATCCACCACTCGTGTGTCAGGAAGTAATGGAGTACTGGTCTTCGCTTGAGCAAGTGCACCCAATATACCTTGATATCGAGGGATTTCAAGGAAGTTATGAGCATAATGCCCATATTCTTTGCATATGGAGCATGCATGGTTGGTGTGCAGTGCCCTATTACATGCTGGTGTGGAATTCTCTCTTGTAGGTGGAGATGGGGCCATTGGAATTTTTGGGGCATGCAAAAGATATTTCAACTCTAACTCAGGGCACAAGCTGGTAGGGTACCCAAATACTTCACACAAAGCACAAGGTGGTGGTACTTTTGATGAGGAAGAGTTTGAGGCTTCCATTTTCTTCCATTTTCGTTTATCCCTCTTATTGGCACCTGCTAGTGTCGATGCAAACATAGCTCATTTTAGGGTGGTTTCCTGAGGAGTGGCTACAAGAATGATGCACTTCAAGGTAATAACTAAGTTTTTTCACATGGCCTGTGGGGCCAAATACAAGACACATATCGTGAGAGGCATATCTGGAAACATGAGTGTATTAATGAATTGGCATGAGAAAAAACTAGGTGGGGGGTATAAGAAGCATGTTTGGATGATAGCATAGGGCAGGAACATAAATTAATTAGTTGTAGAACCGGGGGTGCCCAAAATTGGTTCCTGATTTTGAGGAGTTTTTGATGAACTCATCATGCACACCAAGGATGTTAGAGTCGCAGGGGAAACCTCTAGAAAAGGTGAGTCTCTAGGGTACGTATTGAGGAGTGTTGATGGATTGAATAGCCCTCATCCAAACTTAGTTTAGGTTATGATCAAATCTAGGGAAGATCCTACAAAAGGTAACTCTCCATTAGGGGTGGTGGATGTATTTTTCTCTTAGTACGTGATTTGGTAAATTGTAATGATTTTCCCATCATGAGGGAACATCATAATCTAAAATATTGAAGTTGCAACTGTAGTCATTGCATACATGTAGCTAAATCTAAGAAGGATATTGTAATCCAAATGGGCATCCATGACTTCTATGTATATGAGCACAATTTTATTGGAAAGCTCCATCAGAACATCTTGGAATATGCCTATGGGAGTAGAGGGGAGCACATCGTATGCTTTGAGGATATTGGGTGATGCTTTGAACTGAGGGGATCCCAGTTTATGCCAAATTGTTTTGGATATGATACATGTGGATGCTTCCTCATCAAATATGCAACGATGGATGTTAATATTTTGAATGGTGACCGGAATTTGGAAGGCGAATATCGATGGCAGATGTGGGGAAATGTTATCTAGATCAAAATCCATCAAATGAGAATCATCAAGGTTGATTATGCCTACAATAGAATGTAGGGATTTTTGTTAGGTTGGGAATGTTTGTAAAACTTTAAATGATGACATATCTGATGGAGATTGAGCTAAGTCATCTAATATGCTGTAGCTATGAGCAACCTTTGAGTTATGTCCTCCTCAACGTAGACCCATGTGCGAGATGGTTTCTACAAGGGTTCTATGGATTTTCAAAAGTGTTATAGGTGCTATAGTAGTTGTGGTGGATGGGTTGGTTTCTAGTGGAGTTCCGTAATCCCGGTTTCACGTTTGTAGGATGACTTCTTCCCCTACCATGTAAATGTCACTATTTGAAGTATTTTGGGAAATTGCTCTAGTAGGATTCTAATATTGTTGTTGGGAGGGTTCATGTTAAGTATTTACCACTCCTTGGTGGGGGAAGGGGTTCTGCATTATTACAAGTTATTGGTTCCCCCCCCCCCCCTTTTCCCCCT